>JAURVB010011854.1:0-13975 GCA_033002965.1 Piper betle | reverse complement strand
AAACAGTTGAAAAGATCATTTTGAGATACACAGATATTAGTACGTAGTTTGTACACTATTCATCACTCTTAGGAGGATATATCAATATTTCATACAATTTGTAACATGCCCAGATTAATGTATACAGTGAAAGGAAAGCAGATCAAACTAGAATTTAAGTTAACATTGGCTGCATGGTTAATGATGATCATAATAATGGCCTAAATCCTGTCGTAGTTGTAGAATGTAAATTGAAAACCATAGATTCAGAAAATTATGATCTGCCATAAGATTAAAAAAAAAAAAAACAAATTCAGATCTAAACTAAATTCAAGAAGGGTGGATGTATTGGTCGGGGATGTGGTCACAAAAAAACTATTTTAAGTAAAATGATTTCTTCTACAAGTTCTGTTTATTAATCGCAACATTCTTAATTCATTCTTAGCAATTCTAGATTAAATCATTCAAAACACTAAATCCAAATTAGACACCCAAAATTAAATTAGAGAGTGAGAGCTAATTAGAATAGTTAATTTGCGTCAAGTCAAACACAAGTCAAATTGAGCTTAATCCAAGAGAATTAAAAATAAGGAAAATATAAAAATAACTAAGTTTCAAATTATTCTTTCAAAAATAACCAAAATTTCAAAATTATATCATATTTATAGCCAAATCTTTAATTTTTATTTCACATATAGCCAATTATATGTTTTAATGCTCATAATTTTTACTTTATTAACATAAAAACTCTTAATTTACCTTCAAATTTTCATAAACATATTTTTTTCACATTTTATAAGATAAATAATATTTAATTTTTAAAAAATATTTCATTCAAAATTAAAATATATTAGATAAAATAAAAGTTTAAATTTCCAATAAAATATGACAATTTTAAATTCAAATTTCAAACACCCAAATTTTTTATATCTTTTTTTTCTTTTTTGAACTTTAATGGTCCAAAAGTCAAAAGTCGAAATAAAAATTTTCCTTTTGGCCTTTTACTAGATCAATAATATAATTTTAAAATCTATTCATTGTTTATTAGTAATTTTTTTGATTTTTATATAAGGAGTTATTAAATATTATAATTTTTCTCTTTATTTATTTTATCTTAATAAAAATAAAATTTGTGGGTATTTTTGTCATTTAATGAAAAATAATGAGATTTAGTGACAATGATATAAAAGTTTTTAAAAATGACTACATCTGATATAATTTTAAAAAAATTAGCTATTTTTAAAAGAATAATTTGAAACTTAATTATTTCTGATATTTTTCATTAAAAAAATGTCCTCACTTTGATGATCAACCAAGAAGGATTATTATAGGTGGCCTTCCTTGTATAAAATAGTTTTTTAATTAGAACATTTTCTAAATCATTTCTAATTAACAGAGATTAATCCGCTTCCTAATCAAATCCATTCGTTTTATAATTACTCCACTTAAAACTAAAATTGATTGAAAAGTGGAGGTTAAAATATTAATATTTGTATTAACGGGCAAATACCCGCCAAAAAAAAAGTTGGTTGGAATGGCCGTGGCCTCGCATATTAACACCCACCCCAATCCTCTTCCCCCGCCACCGCCGTCGCCGTCGCCGGACTAGGCTTGGAGGCGGACTATGGCGGCTCCATTCCTCGGCGTCCGGCCTGCTCATAACACACCTCGCCTCCTCCTCCTTCCAATCTCCTGCCAACAATCCCGCCGGTTTCCATTTAAGAAGGCGAAGAGCAGCTCCATCCCCTGCATTGCTTCTCCTTCCCAATCCCAAGAACAGCCTTTGTATGCTTTTCTTTCTCTTTCTCTTGCTTCTTTTTGTTGATTCCTGCTTTAGAAGTTGGAATTTTTTTGGCATCCTGTAGTATCAACTTTTTGGCTATGGTTGAAGAATCATTTCTGAGTTCACCCATCTTTGTACCAACGATGTTTAACCCAACATCTCTTGGTTGTAGGTCAGAACAGTGTTTTGCAGTTGGGAGTCACCTCATACCACACCCGAGAAAGGTAGCGCCAGACTTTCCTAGAGAAAAGCCTGCACTCTTGTGTGATTTTTTAACTGATCGTAAACTATGTACCTGGTTTATTATTTACAAAACAGCATTTTCATCATCACTCCCCCTACTGAAAATGCTCTTTCTTTTCAGAAGGTTGATAAAGGTGGCGAAGATGCATTTTTTGTCGGTAGTTATAGAGGTGGAGTTATTGCGGTAGCTGATGGAGTTTCTGGGCAGGGATCTTAGCTATAATCAATCAGTCCCTTCTTCGATTTATTGACTTGGGACATACCCTCCATTGTTTAGTCTGCATAACTCTTGTCATAGTTCTACTTGCAGCCTAATTTTAGTTCTTGATGTAGGGATTGTTAAACAGAACTTTTCAATGAAGCTTTAAAAATTAGCGTCATTTTATTTTTATTTTTTACTGCCAGCAGTGTACAGAGCCATGCTTTTTTTACTGCTATCATTGCCCTATCTACTGAATAATAAATGGACTGTAGAATTCGACAGTTATGTTCCCTGCTTGTCATTTTGAGGTAGGAATTTCATTCTTTCACATGTAACAACAATTGCGTGTATCACTCCATTCTCCAACTGATTTTGGATTGCAGGTGGCCAGAAGAAAATGTCGATCCCTCACGTTTTCCTAGAGAGCTGATGAGTTATTTGTCTCGTTTGATTGAGAAGAATGAGGTATTTCGAGTGCAGTCCAGCTTTGATGACCAGTCATATTAGTTGCAGGAAGCAATTGATTATGCCAATACATTACAGTTAATTAAACTCAAGTACTGGGATTCTTAATTGTTCCTGCCATCATCTTTAGTTTATTTTTTATGTGAAGAGTCAAGATGGGCATATGGATAGCATCCTCTGGAAGCAGGTCGTCAGAGTATCTGAAAAATAGAGACCAAATAGCAAGTAAAAACTGAAAGGAACATAACCCATAAAAAGCAGTGGCTTTCCTTTACCTTTTCTCGAGAAATGTCTTAGCATTAGAAACATTTTTCTCCCATTGCAGAGGCTTTCCACGAGAAGTAGGAACCTGATGGGTCAACCTGTTGATGGGTAAACAAATTTCAATATATGAAATGTACCGAAAAATGAGAGCTTACTCATGGCACAGGGTAGAAGATCACCTGAAATACTTGCGGACCGTTGTCATCCATCCACCTATAAGAAGTGAAACTCCAAAAGGTAATATTTATTTTAATTTTTTAAGATTTTTTAGATTTATTTATTTACATATGGTTATTTATTATTAAAAATATTTAGAGTATAATTTTATTTGAATTAAAAGTTTTCTACAAAATAAACTCTATTTAATTCTTAAAATTTTTACTTATTAAAATTAAAATTACTTTTAATATTTGTAGTTGTGTAAAATTAAATAATAATAATAATTATTATTATTTTAAAAATATTAATAATTTTAAAATTATTTTTTAATATTTTTAATATATATTTTTAATAAATTTTAAATATATCTTACATATCACACGAGTGTTTACAGGATTAAGTTATTACAATAAATATGATATAGATGTTATCTGATTGATATAAATTATTACAATTAGAGAAATTTAACTAATTATTATGGTTATATTTTTAAACTTTATTAATTGCGGTAGGTGGTTATAGCGGAGTTAATAATAATAATAATAATAATAATAATAATAATAATAGTAATTTTTTTAAAAAAGAAATAAGACATTTCGGAGTCGGTTCGGACGGCTTACGAACATGTTAAATGGACCGACCGATAAAGCACTTAGATATCCACTCTCCGACGACCTCCACGACCGGCGATCATGGCAGCCGCCGCGACGATGTTCTCAATGCCGCTGCTGCCGGAATCGCCGACTCCGCCCATCAGACCGCCATCGGTGCCTCCTCCCTGCTACCATCCTCATTCTACCTCCGCTACTCTGAAGCTTACCCAAAGCTCCGGCGTCATTGCTTGCCTTCGCGCCGACGGGTAACTGAGTTCAAGTCTTGCACCAGGTTTGACTCTTACATGGTGGTTCCGATGTATGAAAATGAGTTGGTGTTGGACAATTGCGAGCAGGCAATGCAGGCTGCCGAAGCAGCGTTGGAAGGGGGCGTCTCTGTTGTGAGTGACGTCTTTATGGTTTCCATTGATGTTTTTGAGCGTTATTAGAATGGTGAAATTAGTGAATTTTATGAATTTGGGTGAAAATATTTCATTTTTTTGCAGTTGGAAGTGATGATGTCCACTCCTGGTGTGTTTGAGGTGGGCGTTAATTTTTCATCTTTGGTCCTCCTTTGGTTTGTAGCGAGTAAATTATTGTAAAATTTACTACTGCTTCTCCTTTATTTGCTTTGCAGGTAGTGCAGAGGCTTGTTCACAACCATCCGACTTCTACCATAGGGGTAATGGTTACGTATCTTCACTTTTTTTGTATTTTTTATCTTAAATTTGATGGGCAACTTTAGGGGCTTGTAATGTTTGCTATAAAAAATACAAAAAAGTGAAGATACGTAACCATTACCCCTATGGTAGAAGTCGGATGGTTGTGAACAAGCCTCTGCACTACCTGCAAAGCAAATAAAGGAGAAGCAGTAGTAAATTTTACAATAATTTTTACTTATAGCTATGAATTAAAATCTAAAAAATCTTAAAAAATTAAAATAAATATTACCTTTTGGAGTTTCACTTCTTATAGGTGGATGGATGACAACGGTCCGCAAGTATTTCAGGTGATCTTCTACCCTGTGCCATGAGTAAGCTCTCATTTTTCGGTACATTTCATATATTGAAATTTGTTTACCCATCAACAGGTTGACCCATCAGGTTCCTACTTCTCGTGGAAAGCCTCTGCAATGGGAGAAAAATGTTTCTAATGCTAAGACATTTCTCGAGAAAAGGTAAAGGAAAGCCACTGCTTTTTATGGGTTATGTTCCTTTCAGTTTTTACTTGCTATTTGGTCTCTATTTTTCAGATACTCTGACGACCTGCTTCCAGAGGATGCTATCCATATGCCCATCTTGACTCTTCACATAAAAAATAAACTAAAGATGATGGCAGGAACAATTAAGAATCCCAGTACTTGAGTTTAATTAACTGTAATGTATTGGCATAATCAATTGCTTCCTGCAACTAATATGACTGGTCATCAAAGCTGGACTGCACTCGAAATACCTCATTCTTCTCAATCAAACGAGACAAATAACTCATCAGCTCTCTAGGAAAACGTGAGGGATCGACATTTTCTTCTGGCCACCTGCAATCCAAAATCAGTTGGAGAATGGAGTGATACACGCAATTGTTGTTACATGTGAAAGAATGAAATTCCTACCTCAAAATGACAAGCAGGGAACATAACTGTCGAATTCTACAGTCCATTTATTATTCAGTAGATAGGGCAATGATAGCAGTAAAAAAAGCATGGCTCTGTACACTGCTGGCAGTAAAAAATAAAAATAAAATGACGCTAATTTTTAAAGCTTCATTGAAAAGTTCTGTTTAACAATCCCTACATCAAGAACTAAAATTAGGCTGCAAGTACAACTATGACAAGAGTTATGCAGACTAAACAATGGAGGGTATGTCCCAAGTCAATAAATCGAAGAAGGGACTGATTGATTATAGCTAAGATCCCTGCCCAGAAACTCCATCAGCTACCGCAATAACTCCACCTCTATAACTACCGACAAAAAATGCATCTTCGCCACCTTTATCAACCTTCTGAAAAGAAAGAGCATTTTCAGTAGGGGGAGTGATGATGAAAATGCTGTTTTGTAAATAATAAACCAGGTACATAGTTTACGATCAGTTAAAAAATCACACAAGAGTGCAGGCTTTTCTCTAGGAAAGTCTGGCGCTACCTTTCTCGGGTGTGGTATGAGGTGACTCCCAACTGCAAAACACTGTTCTGACCTACAACCAAGAGATGTTGGCTTAAACATCGTTGGTACAAAGATGGGTGAACTCAGAAATGATTCTTCAACCATAGCCAAAAAGTTGATACTACAGGATGCCAAAAAAATTCCAACTTCTAAAGCAGGAATCAACAAAAAGAAGCAAGAGAAAGAGAAAGAAAAGCATACAAAGGCTGTTCTTGGGATTGGGAAGGAGAAGCAATGCAGGGGATGGAGCTGCTCTTCGCCTTCTTAAATGGAAACCGGCGGGATTGTTGGCAGGAGATTGGAAGGAGGAGGAGGCGAGGTGTGTTATGAGCAGGCCGGACGCCGAGGAATGGAGCCGCCATAGTCCGCCTCCAAGCCTAGTCCGGCGACGGCGACGGCGGTGGCGGGGGAAGAGGATTGGGGTGGGTGTTAATATGCGAGGCCACGGCCATTCCAACCGACTTTTTTTTTGGCGGGTATTTGCCCGTTAATACAAATATTAATATTTTAACCTCCACTTTTCAATCAATTTTAGTTTTAAGTGGAGTAATTATAAAACGAATGGATTTGATTAGGAAGCGGATTAATCTCTGTTAATTAGAAATGATTTAGAAAATGTTCTAATTAAAAAACTATTTTATACAAGGAAGGCCACCTATAATAATCCTTCTTGGTTGATCATCAAAGTGAGGACATTTTTTTAATGAAAAATATCAGAAATAATTAAGTTTCAAATTATTCTTTTAAAAATAGCTAATTTTTTTAAAATTATATCAGATGTAGTCATTTTTAAAAACTTTTATATCATTGTCACTAAATCTCATTATTTTTCATTAAATGACAAAAATACCCACAAATTTTATTTTTATTAAGATAAAATAAATAAAGAGAAAAATTATAATATTTAATAACTCCTTATATAAAAACAAAAAAATTACTAATAAACAATGAATAGATTTTAAAATTATATTATTGATCTAGGAAAAGGCCAAAAGGAAAATTTTTATTTCGACTTTTGACTTTTGGACCATTAAAGTTCAAAAAGAAAAAAAAGAAATATAAAAAATTTGGGTGTTTGAAATTTGAATTTAAAATTGTCATATTTTATTGGAAATTTAAACTTTTATTTTATCTAATATATTTTAATTTTGAATGAAATATTTTTTAAAAATTAAATATTATTTATCTTATAAAATGTGAAAAAAATATGTTTATGAAAATTTGAAGGTAAATTAAGAGTTTTTATGTTAATAAAGTAAAAATTATGAGCATTAAAACATATAATTGGCTATATGTGAAATAAAAATTAAAGATTTGGCTATAAATATGATATAATTTTGAAATTTTGGTTATTTTTGAAAGAATAATTTGAAACTTAGTTATTTTTATATTTTCCTTATTTTTAATTCTCATTTGGATTAAGCTCAATTTGACTTGTGTTTGACTTGACGCAATTTAACTATTCTAATTAGCTCTCACTTCTAATTTAATTTTGGGTGTCTAATTTGGATTTAGTGTTTTGAATGATTTAATCTAGAATTGCTAAGAATGAATTAAGAATGTTGCGATTAATAAACAGAACTTGTAGAAGAAATCATTTTACTTAAAATAGTTTTTTTGTGACCACATCCCCGACCAATACATCCACCCTTCTTGAATTTAGTTTAGATCTGAATTTGTTTTTTTTTTTAATCTTATGGCAGATCATAATTTTCTGAATCTATGGTTTTCAATTTACATTCTACAACTACGACAGGATTTAGGCCATTATTATGATCATCATTAACCATGCAGCCAATGTTAACTTAAATTCTAGTTTGATCTGCTTTCCTTTCACTGTATACATTAATCTGGGCATGTTACAAATTGTATGAAATATTGATATATCCTCCTAAGAGTATGAATAGTGTACAAACTACGTACTAATATCTGTGTATCTCAAAATGATCTTTTCAACTGTTTAAAATCCATCGTTTCTATGCACTCCCCTTTTGATCTGTACATATTCAAGAGCTTCAAGAGCTGGGTCGCCTTCTCCCTCGTCTTCTCCCCGCACCGGACCTGCAAGAGCAGCAGCACCTTCTGAAAAGCCCCCACTTGCAGGCACTCCATGCAAAGCACCTCCCTTGCCTCATCCCCCCTGCCGTTCTTGCACAGCAGCTTCCACAGCGCCGAAACTGCGAACTCCGTCGCCAAATCCGACACCCGAAAAATCTTCTTCACCAGCAGCGGCACTGTCAATGCGTGGTCGGAAGCCACCTCTCGCCCTTGCTCCGAGCTGCAAATGGCATCCATGACTCCCATGGCCCTCTCACAAACTTTCCTCTCATGATCAGACCCCACGAGCAAGTCTAGAATCGATGGGAGGAGACCCGTTTTGGTTAGCATCGCAGCTGTTTCTTCTTTGGATGATGAAAGCAGATAGAAGATGGCAACTAGAGCAGCTCTTGTTGTCGACGGGCAGATGGGTTCTTTCAACACCTTCACCAAACCATCGATCAATCCTTCTTTTTGAGGTAGATCAGCAGCTGCTCGAGCTTGATCAGACGTCAAGACCAGCTCCTTCACCACAAACACAGCGTTTCGCTGCACGCCCAAATCAGAACTATTCAGCATCCGCACCAGAGATGTAACCGACGGGGACGATCCAAGCGAAGCTCGAGCTTCGGCCGACAATGGGAGCATCGAAGCTAGGAGCAGCAAAATCTCCTCTTGCAGCTCATGAATTACGTCTGGACTGGTACTACTACTCGGAGTTGAAGAAGAGAGCTCATCAAAGGCCCCGGCCAAGACGCCGGCGGTGGCAATGCCACGCCGGCTACGTTCGCTCTCCATGCACAGCCCCCGCATTTTCCTGACCAGCTCCAAGCTTCGAGGGCAGTCTTGGCCGCCGACGGCGCAGGCAAAGGCCAAGAGCAGCTGGGACACCTCCGTCGCCGGATTCTTCCCGTCGGCTTTCGGAATCCTTAGGACGTTGGGAACCATCTTTGTCGTCGTCATTGTTGTTTCAAAATGTGAAGTTGATGTACGAGGCGTTTGCATTCATAAGATACGCAAAATATATATGAAAGGAGAAGACGTTAAGGAGGAGGTTTGAATGAGGAATTCAAAGTTGGAGTATGGATGGGGTGTGTTTTTGAACATTGACCATTGAAAAGTTAGTGTCAAATGCGTTACAGCTTCAAAAGATGGACTTCAAAGAGTTGGGGCCATGTAAGGTATGTGTCTCCTTGTATAATGATAATTGCAAGGGTGAAGGTATGTTTCATGTGGCTTTTGGCGGCTATCTGATGTGGGTTTATCAAACAACTAGCTGCCAATCAATGGCTGGGAAATTACAGACCCAAGACCAACCTGTAGAGAAGAAGACTAGGTAGAACTACTAGAAGAGTCAAAAACTGGAAATGGAAAAATCAAAGACGACTCTCGTTAGAGGCTTTTGCATGCAAAGATATGTGCGTGCGTTTACGAAGGGAGGAAATATTGAACTCTGTGGGCATCGACGAGAATAACGATGAGATGGCAGAGACGAACAGCGGAGTTGAGAATGGGAATGGGACATGGAGTGACACACACAATGTGAACCATGAATGAAACGGTGTGCATTCGACAAGAGCTCATGTGTACCTTTGATGCCTTTGCGGCTTTGCCTATCCAAATATCTATCTATCCTTGTACTATATACTAAATAGTTTGAACTTTGAAGTTAAATTTCTTTTTAGTCGAGAAAAACTTAACCTCCATGCATTACTTCTCTCCAAGTATTTGTTTCTATGGATATTTATATATATAAGGTGTGGTGCATGATGAATGAATACTTATGAGCACAAAAGTAGTTTGTTTGAGCTCCAAATTAGAGAGCTGTGATGTGGAGTTGGAGATGAATGGGAAGTACCGCTGAGGAGGTACTTCCCAACATTGGATTTACTTAATTTGTTGGTTTGGAACACTTTCTTTCTGGGAATTCGATTCTTGTTTTGAGACAGCTCTCCCTCAGCCTACGGACCAAGCTATGATCTACATGTTGGGCATACTTAGCCACTATAAAATGCTAATAAGGTCATCTGGGCCCCACACTTATTGTCTGAAAACTGGTTTGGCTCGAGCTCACTCAAATCGACTCGAGACTGGCCTAAATTGGGCATTAAATTTAATCATCAACTGCCATAGTTTAGTGGTAGAAGTACCACTAAACTTATCTTTGAGGGAATCCACAAAGAATAAACAATCTCATATTCCTCAAACTCACACAACAAAAATATTTTGCATCATGTTCAATAGTGTAATTCGAGTAATACTGTTCTTGGACTTCTAGAAAGCATAAGCCTTTAAGTCCCTTCCATTCCATGTACAAGTTATATAGCATTTGGAGGAGGAGGTCGCACAACATAAGTAATAGCCTCACCTATACCATATCATGTACTATCGGCTGAACCTATCGGTGCCGGATATCATAATTTTCTTCACTAACCAGCTTTTCCCCCTTATTCAAATCAGCAATAATTTGTTTGGTGATAGCCTGTGAGCTTTAGACATATAATAAAAATTTTCAATTATTACAAACACAAGAATTATGCATTAAATTAACTATTAAGATAACATAAAATTAAATATATAGCGTGTATCAAATATTAAGTAGTGCTCACAATTACAATACTTAACTCAAACAATCAATTAAATTTATCACTTAAAAAATTTTATGCACTAATTAATAAGATGAAATTAACTAAATAATCTCCAATCATTAGTTCCTACTGACCAAAAGTTGTAACGACCCGCCATTTTTCACAACATTGTGGGCCTAGCTGGCTAGGTGTTACTCACAATTTAGCAAATATGTCTAGCATTTCTAACAAAAACATATATAAAGATCCCACAGTCTTGGACCGTTTCCCAGTAGCCACACTTATTTCTCAAATAAATAAAAAAAGGAGTCCCCATATTTATTTTGCTCCATGCTCTGGTTGTCAATCACCTAATTTCGTATCTGCACACCTGCGGAGGCAATTCCGCGTTAGTCATTACAACACTAAGTAGTATAATAGATAAAACAAGTCAAGTACATTCCACTATTTCCCTATGTTCATTTTAATATGCGGTGGAGCGATTCCGCTATACTCCAAAACAATGCGGAGGAGGTATCCGCTGTGATCCGCACACCCCGGCCGTAGCCCTTTGTGGGGAGGCTACCACTACCATCTCCAGTGCCAGTGCCTCACACCCCGGCCGTAGCCTTTTGTGGGGAAGCTATCACTGCACTCAGGTGATTGCTACGCCCCGTTTGTGGCGAAGCTCTCACTGCCAACTCTAGTGCCAGTGCCTCACACACCCCGGCCGTAGCCTTTTTATGGGGAGGTTATCACTGCACTCCAGTGCCAGTGCCTTGCACACCCCGGCCGTATCCTTTTTGTGGGGAGGCTATCACTGCACTCAGGTGATTGCTACGCCCCGTTTGTGGGGAAGCTCTCACTGCCAACTCTAGTGCCAGTGCCTCACACACCCCGGCCGTAGCCTTTTTATGGGGAGGCTATCACTGCACTCCAGTGCGATGGAGGAATCGCTGTGCCTCGCTCACCCCGGCCGTAGCCTTTTTATGGGGCGGCTATCACTACTCCAAAACAATGTCGATGCATTACACAATTTACGCACATAATACGACCCCGTGTCGGACTGAGTCAATTCTTTGACCCCGGTTGCACTCGGTGCATGGTGGTCGAATCTGGGCTCAGGCCGACCTAGGCTACCAACAAGGAAAGTACGATGTTCTACCTATTATACGTACCTGACTTGTGATTTCGTCTGACTGTGATCCGCTAACCCTAATCTGAATGAGGGCATAAAATTATACATTAGTATAATTTTATTTGCATGAACCTACATGCAACTACATGACTAATATACTATCAATTTTTAAATGATGTAATTAGTTCATGTTAGTCTTCATTACTTATTAAATTTTCAGCAATTCTGATGATAATTAATTATTAATTATCCCCATCCAAATCCCCATTAACTAGTTGATAATTTAATTATTAACATGTCCCATACTTAATTCTTTTGTATTTACCTTATATTCTAACTCGACCGCATCGAGTTCTCCCATATTTACCTGGTTGCCATTCTACTTTAACAATTCATTTAACGACCCTAAAGCTCCCAGCTTTATTGTAGTCAACCAGCGAAAGCCGGTATTTTCACCATGCATGGCGACCAACCAGTAACGTGGCGGCCTCCATTCGCTGCTATGGCGTCTCCAACTTGGCCACCACATGGCAACCCTCAACCAGTCCTTGGCGACCCCATTCCGGCCACCCAATCAGCAACCCCGACCTGACCATGGTGACTCCATGTCGGTCACATAATCAGCCCATGACCCATGGCGACTACCCTAGTCGGCCACATAAACAGCACCCGACCAGACCCATGGCGGCTCCCCTTGCACCACCATGACGACGACCCTCTAGCACCACCATGACGACGACCCTCTAGCACCACCACGGCGGCGCCCCCGACCAGCATGGCTGCACCACCACACCGACACCGACCTGTTCTCCCCTCGGATTTCAGACCTGCGTGCCTCCTCGACGGTCTGTTTTGGCCCTCCAAGGTGACTCCATCCGGCCAGCATCACCGTCGGGAGCAATTCCCACCTCCAGCACGTCAACCCCGCACCATGGAAGGAAACATGGCGTGGTTGCTGCTGGAAAACAGCAGGACGTCCTCCTGGTTTTCTTCTTCCCTTGTTGATTTCTCATTTAATTCTTATGTTTATCATGTTTATGATTTATGCAACATGTGTATGCATGCAACAAAAGAAAAAGAAAGGAAAGGAAGAAGAATTACCCGAGCGAAGGAGGAAGCCGGCGTCTGTCTGAAGAGAAATTATGTGGATGACGCCCTCCCCTTCTCTTTATATAATGTCATGAAGGCTAGGGTTTGTGAAAACTTACTTCGCCCGTATTTCACTTAATCGAGTAACCGGGTAATCGATATGATTCACTTTATTGTTTAAACGGTTTGATTCCGCTTGACCGATTAAACAATAATTAATCGGTTAAAATACTTTTCACTTAACCGGGTAATTCACAGTTAACCGGTTGACGGTAAATAATTTGTATGGAAAAAAATAAATTTTCCAACATTCGATCCCACCGCGACGAACGTATTTATTATTATTATTATTTTTTCCGGGTCTTTACAAAAGTGGTCCTAATGCATAATTTATTAAATAAAATTCACATTAAGGCCAAAATTTATTAAACATTAACCACCCCTAAAAGTTCATTTTGAAACCTTAGTACACATTAAAATTAATCTAAAGTGACCTAATAATTTCTAAAGATCGAATTAAACTTAAAAAGTAGGAAAAATATCATAGATGTCCATATTTAAAAAAAATTTTCAAAAAGAGTCAATTTTTTAAACTTGTAACTATGACCATTTTTCAAACTTTTATCTGAATCATGACTAAATCTTATTATTTCTTATTCAATTACGAAAATACATATAAATATCTCATTTTTATTAAAAAAAGCCATGATAATAAATAGAAGTTATAATCTTTGCTTATTTTATATATAAAAATAAAAAAAGATTGGTAATGATGACTATATTCTAAAATTATATTATTTTTTAGTTATAGTTCAAAATGTAAATTTTTAGATTTTGTTTGAAATTTAATGGATCAAAAATTAAAATTAAGGGTATTGATGTTAATAAAATAAAAATTAATGAATTAAATATATTTAAAATAAAAAAATTAGTTGTACGAAAAAATAATGATAGGAGTTCAGGCTATATGTGAAATAAAAATATGAGATGTGGTTATATCTTACCAAAGTTTAATTTTTTGACTATTTATAATATAAATTTTTAAAATATGGGTATTTATGATATTTTTCATATAAAAGTGAGCTTATATTGGAATAAAATCGAGCTTGAGACTGTTCAAGAGTATCTAATTAAATGGTCCGAATTATTGGAGTTATTTTAACTATTCGGACAGACAAAGTCGATCTGAATGGACTCTTGATGGGTAATCAATAGAACTGGATTTCTGGACCGGAACGAGCACAGTCAAATGGTTAATTTCTAGGCGTTTAAATCGGTATCATCGGACCGGTTTGGG
>JAURVB010011853.1:0-14176 GCA_033002965.1 Piper betle | reverse complement strand
TCAAGTTCGGGTTGTAAGCCACGTACGTACATATGTATAGAGGTGATTGGGAGCGCTCGGGGGTAGAAAATTTTTTTACCCCAAACTTTGATCTGGGCCATCCGATTACAAGGACGGCCTAGATCTATTTTTTTTTAAATAAGAAAACTCATACCTCCTCCCAAAGACACCCAGTGGCCGCCGAGCGGTCATGCCGGCCACACCCGGACCAAATCCAGCCATGGCCCTGGCCATGTGGCCAGGCGGCAAATAGACTTGGCCGGTGGCAACCAAATCTGGCCATACAATAAAAATATTTAAAAAAAGTTGTCACCTGTGGTCAGATCTAACCACCGTCGGCTAGGTTCGGCTGCGGATGGCCTTGTCTGGCCGCCCACTGGCCAAATCTAGCCGCGGGGTGGCCAGACATGGCTAGCCGAGTCCAGATTGGGTTGCGCAGCCACAAATCTGGTCACAGGGCCTTATGTGGCCGGGAAGTCAGATCTGGCCGCCGCTTGCCAAGTCCCACCCACGGCGGGCCAGATCCCCCGACCCAGCCAGGTCCCTAGACCGTAGCCGGCCAGGTCCAGCCCACGGCGATCCCTATGTAGTCTAGCCACCCCATGCCCTCGTTGTCCTTCACGCTGCCGCTGCGGTGCCCAACCCCACCGCCATTTTTTTTTTGTTGCGCGGCCGGACCTAGCTGGTGGTGGCCAAATCCGACTGTGTAGCAAAAAAAAAGAAAACCAATTTCTGTGTTGGCCGGTGGGCAGCCAAACAAGGCTGCTAGCAGCCAGATGTACCTGGCATGGCGGCGTGGCAGCCACCGGTGCCATGGGAGAGCTTTATTATTATTATTATTATTATTATTATTATTTAACAATAGATCTGGGTTGTCTTTGTAATCAGACAAAGAAAGCCCTAATCAAAGTTTGAGGCAAAAAAAATTTTTTGCCCCGGGTTGAGGAAAACTTACTATATATATATATATATATATATATAAACTTATACCGTATCTGAGACTAGTCTGATCTATTCTATTTCTTCTTCATGCCTTAATTATATATATATTTGTGTTCTTCCTTGCGGATTTTACAAGGTGTTCTAGCTCGTTCTCAAAAGTTCTTCAAATAGCCGTTCAATCTTTGATTTGCTGGTGATCTTGCACAACTAGGAAGGAAATTAAAGTATGGCGGCCTTCCGAGTCCCGTGATTAGTGTGAAATTTTGATTGCCTCGCCCCATTAATATGGGACAAAAGGGTGGTAACTCAGATACTTCACACGCAAATGCCGTCGGCTATATTTTGGTTGACGACATTGTTACTCTGCTACTACGACGGGTAGTGCCGGCGAAGCCGTTACGAAGACCATGTCATCTATGATGCTCCCGGCACCGCAGTTGCAACACTCGTTCCAAGGCAAGAATTAATATTTTTGTATACGGATTTTTATCGTTATATATATCTATATCATATGCATCATCCCCTCTCTCTCTAACATATGCAATTTGTTAACACTTTTTCGTGAAGAAACAAGCATTCCGACGTATTAGTCATGTGTGGACGGTGTTTAGAGGAGACAGCACCCAAGAAGAGGACGTAATATGTAGGAGTGAATCGATTCATGATCAGGGAATTTTATTTCCTATGTTCATTTAGGTTCTCGTCACAAAGACAGTTATAACTACCGCACAGTGGGTTTCCCGGCCAAAGGTCTTCACGTTTGATACCCTACTTGCACATCAGGTAAAGAGCAATCAATAATTCTTTGTCTAAATTTTGCTCTGTGTGTGTGTATATATATATATATATATATATATATATATATATATATACTTCCACTTGTAGAAAAGAGCTTTTATACATCGTTGAAATAAATATACAACCTCTGGCAGGTATACAATATATGTGTTTCAAGCAGTAATAGTCGACCAAGGATTAGGATTCATGCTGGGGCAGACTACGTTTTCATGTACGGTTTGATCTTTATCCACAAGGCAAATTGGGATGTAGTTCCAATTTCGACGGCTGAACATTAGCCTCGACCCAAACTCGTTCATACCTTATGTAGTTGCCGCAATTGCATCAGCGGTGGCTACCACGTTCGTGAACCAAGTTATCCAATGATTCCGCTGGACGACCGAGATGGTACTGCTAGATTACTGACAAGAAAACAATCAATGGTGGCTTCCCTGGTGGTGATTGTAAGCAGGTAGCTGCAAGTGCTGTTAATAGGCGACCTGGGTGCAACTCCTTTGAGTACCAGCCATGATGGCCGTCCGGGCCTCGAAGTCGACGAAAGCAGAATCGAGGCGATGTCATGGCGGTGGTAGTGGCTTACACGGTGGTGGCGACAGCCGTGATCAGTTTTGGTTCGATGATCGAAATGGTGGCTTTGATTGTGGTGGTAGCGATGGTTGTTCTTAGGTGGCGTGGCTAAAGTCCATTAAAATGTAAGATTGGTGCTCTTCCATACACATGTGTGAAATGTTCTAAGCAAATTTCTGGTTATTTATTAAACGAGTCCTTAGTTTTTTTAATTTTGATATATATATAAATTGAAAGGCTACCACTTTTTAGTATTGCAGATGACCTTCCTATGAAATCTTAAAAATTATTAGTTATAATACTCCAAGATCTTGTATATCAAATATGTTCATAATTTTAGATTTCATAATGTACTTAATATGTGTAATAGTCCGATCTAATTAATGCAATCTGACGGACTAAGTCATTTCTTTGTAATATTGGAAATGCCATCCTCATTAATATAAGATCTCACACTACTAAGTTTTAAATATAAAATTAATTAATTAGACTAATTAATTAGGGCATCTTACATTTCGTTCACTTTAAAGAAGTGTCGTATTTCGAATATCTTTGATGCTCATTTCACTTACTTTAAGGGAATGCCATCCCTCGAACACCTTTCATTGCTCGCAAGCTTTACTAGTCTATGTCTAGATAAATTGCCATCATCCAACATTGTCCCAAGTTGGCTTCAATTCCACATGTAATAATTTAACTTAATTAGTGCAAATTGATGATGTTACTCATCTCTTAAATACATGGGGCTAATTAATTTAAGTTAATTGGTAAATTAGTGTGATTGACTGAATTATTATTTATTATTAGAATAGTAATGTGCAATGTTGAACAATTATTTTTTGTAATATTAATAATATAATGATATTTAATTATACTTATTATATATAAGTTTTAATTAGTAAAACATATCATCCACCGTATCATGATTTTTAGAATATGTTCTTTGTCAAGAACATCGATCCTTATCTAACAGAATATATGCAATGACACTAGCATGTTATAACATAAACTGAATATTGTGCTTACCATGATGATTGTCGTCGTTACAAATCGTCAAAGTGGCATGTGGACCCACTTAGATTTTCCTTGACAATATATCAATTTCATGAATAATATTTGAACTATTTAATACCTTGCAAAATATTTGATTAATGTGAATTCGTGTGTATAATTATTAAGATGATTTACTAACTATTGTTAAATATTTATAATCCTATTTTATATGTAGCGGTCAATTTTCAAATATCTATGATATTTCTCAAATAATTCTAAATATTTGTGTGAGGAAGAGCAGACATGATATATCCTTGGAGACAAACTTTGGTTCTAAGTAGGAGTGCTCATCAGGCAAATCGAATCGAGTTTTGCACAACTCAAGTTCGAATCATTTGATTTCGAATTCAAGTTAAATTAATAAGTACTCAAACCAATTCAAGTTTAAATTAACTTGATTTGTATTTATTTATATATTATTTTTTGTATAAATTCGTACTAAATTTAATGTACGATTAAAATATCTCAACTTTGACATAATTATATATAAAAGATTATTTAATAATTTATAAATTTATTTAAATTTATTATCATATAATTATATTTTATAATTTGATTATATTATATAAAAAAATCTAAGGAAAATATAGTGAAAAACCCTATTCTTTGTATAAATTATTAAGCTTTTAGCTAATTTAAAGTTCGGGCGCGTCTCGTTTAATATCGATTTAAGCGTTTGAAGCGAGGGCAAAGCCCATGTTGGCGCCACCCAAGTGGCTGCGCGCCGCCTGCAATAGTAGCCCTTCGCGCCACATCTCCCAGCTCAAATTTCCCGCCACCCGCCGCCCGTCGGACTCCCTCCGACATCCCCACCTCGTCTCCCTCTTGAAGCGATGCCGCCGCTCCCTCGACCTCAACACCGTCCACGCCGCCATGATCAAGCTCGGTGCCCACCGCGACTCCTTCATGGCCAACCAGTTCATCTCCGCCGCCTGCTCGGTGCTTCTCCGCACCGACTACTCCCTCCGGATCTTCGACGACGTGGAGGCCCCGAACGCGTTCGTTTACAACGCGATGTTGAGAGGATACGTAGCTTGCTCGGCGCCGGTGGGGTGTCTGGAGTTCTATGTGGGCAGGATGCGCCCGTCCGGGGTTGTGCCGACGAGCTTCACCTTCTCGTCGCTGTTCAAAGCCTGTGAGATGGTTGCGGCGGCGGGGCTCGGCGAGGGGCTCCATGGCCTGGTTTGGAAGTGTGGGTGTGCGTCGCATGTCTTTGTGCAGACGGGGGTGTTGCGGTTCTACGCGGGTTGTGGCAGGTTCGTGGATGCCCGGCGGGTGTTTGATGAAATGGAGGAAAGGGACGGGGTTGCTTGGACTGCGATGGTTGCGGTGTTGGCCGAGTCCGGGGACATGGTTTCGGCTAAGGGTTTGTTCGAGGGGATGGGTGAGAAGAATGTGGCGGCGTGGAACGCTATGATTGCTGGGTATGGTAGGACTGGGGATGTGGAGTCGGCTGTGATGCTGTTTGATCAAATGCCTGTGAGGGATATGGTGTCGTGGACAGCGATGATTAGTTGTTATTCGCGGAATGGGCGGTTTGTGGATGCAGTTGAAGCTTTTAAAGGTATGAAGGTTGCTGGGGTTGTGCCTGACGAGGTTGCAGTTGCTAGTGTTCTTTCTGCTTGTGCTCACCTTGGCGGTCTTGAGTTTGGGAAGGAGGTTCATCTTTTTGCAGCTCAAGAGGGGTATTGTGTTGATGTCCACATCGGGTCTGCTTTGATTGACATGTATGCAAAGTGTGGTTGCATAGAAAAATCGCTGCTGGTTTTCTTTAAACTGTCAGAGAAAAACCTTTTTGTTGGAATTCGATGATCGAAGGGCTTGCAGCTCATGGCTTTGCGGAAGAAGCATTGCGCCTGTTTTGCAGGATGGAGAGAGAGGAGATAACACCCAATGGTGTGACGTTTGTTAGCGTTCTTAGTGCTTGCACCCATGCAGGATTAGTTGAAGAGGGTTGCCGGAGATTCCAGAGTATGAAAGATGATTATTTGATTATGCCGGAGCTGGAGCACTATGGATGTATAGTTGATCTTCTCAGTCGCGCAGGGTTGCTAGAAGAAGCGATGAGCTTGGTAAAAAGTATGAAAATACAGCCCAATTCCATTGTCTGGGGTGCTCTTTTGGCTGGTTGTAAGCTTCATGGAAATATGGAAATTGGCAGAATTGCTGCAAAGGAACTGATGGTTTTGGAACCCGAAAACAGTGGCTATTACTCTCTTTTGGTAAATCTGTACGCAGAAGCCAGTCAGTGGTTTAACGTTGCAACTATTAGGTGTAAGATGAAACAGATGAGGGTCCAGAAAAGCCCAGGTAACAGTTTGATAGATATTGGTGGAACTGTTTGTGAATTTGTAGCATCTGATACTACACATCCTTTATTTGAACATATTAGCTTTTTGCTGGCTGGATTGGATGGACAGATAAAGCTTTCAGATGACAGACAAGACTTTGGCATTGATAGCTTGGCAAAGGGATAAGTAAAACTAAGTACATATGAATTCAAGTTAGTAGTCAACTTCATTCATCTTTTATGTGAGTGGAGAAAATTCAGCCAGGCTGATTGATAAAAGGAAACTCTGCTCTAAGGCATCGGTTTATTGAAAACAGTATTGAGAATTCAGGGACTGAAAGAATTTGAATTGAGTGCCATTCATTGAAGTGTGAGATAAGTACGCAGAATATTAGAAGCAAAAAAACATGGATAGAGTATATATTATGAACAGATGAATGTTCAAAGTGGTCTGCAAAATTTCTTGATGGTTGAAAAGGAATGTTAATGAGTTTTAGCATCTTCTCGTGCAGGGAATTCACGAAACTAGCTTGTTGGGTGGTTAAATGAGACGAGCTGCCTAAACTTATTGTTGGAAGAGAAAAGTTAAACATTTATTGATGACGAAGGAGTAAGAAAATTGATCAGTTGCATGGGTATGCATTTGGTTTTGGGGGAGTTGATGGAGAGAAAGGCCCTTGGCAAGTTTGATGGGTTTATTCCACTCTTGAGATGTGTTTTTTCTATTTCACTTCACCTTGGAAAAATTGAGGCCGCAATTTTTGTTTTACTGGAGAAAACTTTTAATACTAAATATTGAGTTGGATAAGAAACACTTTTGACGAAGGTGAGAAGGTGTACATGGATTCAATCGCAGAGGGTAAGAACCTTACACCCCATTCATACACTGACAGAAAAAGATCTCTGCTGGAAACTCATGTTGAGAACTGGGTGGTTTTTCTGAGATGTATAATTACGTAGAGTGTCATCTTGATTTGGGATTCGGTGGTGCACGCACAGTTTGCACATACCCAATCAACTCTATTGTCTAAACCAAGTTTGACATCCTTTTTGATGTTCCGGCTCTTGCATCACAAAGTATATTTTATCCCCACTTTTCCCTGCTTGTTTGTTCAGAAAAAAAATGCAAATGCAGAAGAATACATCTTGAAAATACTTTGTTTCAACCCAGAATGTGAAACATGCATGAGTAACTCTGAATGCTACTTCAAACCTCTGTCGCATATTTAAAACCAGAGAGCAGCTTGAAGCCTATCCCTAGCTTTAGGTTTCAAGCATGTGGCTTATATGCCTTAGACCATCAAAGTTACGGTGGGGAGCGACCATTTTTGAGCTAGAGATATTCTGCTCTTTCCTCGACAAAAGTACAAATGTTAAAGTCAGGGTAGAGCTTCAATTGTAGAATATTGGTAGTTGTGTGTGTTGTAGGTGTTCAATTGTAGCCTTAGTCAAAAACATGCACAGTTAAAGATGGATTTTCTGGAGTTGGGTAGAAAATGAAAATCCATGGTTGTCATGCCATTTTTCTTCTTTAGAAATACTGCAAGTAGCAAATGCAGACTATTCATTAGACAAACATATTCATCACATGTGATCTGTGATTATTTTAACTCAAACCTAGCTCCTATTTCCTTCATTACAACAGTTGTGAATGTAGTCCTAATATGATTGATCTTTCGGGTGTGGTTCTCGAGAGAGCTAAACTGAACTCCTCACTCATGTCTAGCTCACGAGGGGAAACTCTACGAGGAAGCTCCCAATCAGAGCGACAAGTTTGCTAGCCATAATTACTAAAATCGAAATTGGACGTTGAATCTGATCGGAAGGGAGTCATTGAATGTGACTGATTCATCAAAAATTAATTCACTTGAATCAATCAAAATCCATTATTGATCTCCTCTCTCCTATCTCTCGCATCATTATAGAACATGTCCTTAGACTATTATTGATTATATTTTATTTTGTAAATTTTATTATATTATATTTTATATTTTTAGGATTTATTTGATTATTATTTACTTGAATTGGGAACGTATCAATTTTTATTATCTCCTTCCATTCTTCTCCACCAACCAACCCGAGCCTCCCCTACCTACCCCCTCTGGCGACTAGCCACGTCATCGCCGTCGGCCACCTCACTACCCATGGCACCACCTCTATGACCTTTTCCCCTATTTTCCCCCCTTTCCATCTCCTTCATTGGCCCTCACCTGAGCCCGACCACTGCCGCCCATCGCTATGGCCGACCCACCCTCTAATCACACCACTTTGACCCCTCCTCGCCATCCCCAACCCAAGGCCACCCTTTTCCCCACTTCTCCTTCACCGATCACCCTCATCCCAGCCCTAGCCAGCTCTTCTTGTGTTGAGCCCAGCCTCATCCCATCTCAGCCCTAGCCAACTCTGCCGGTGTCAAGCCCGGCCACCTTCACCGATCACCCCCATCCCAGCCCCTCGTGCCCCATTCCCCGCTGCCCTCCCCGCCCCCACCCTGTCCCCCTTTTACCGTTGTCGACTCAAGGTGAAAATCAGTTCAAATTGGCTTGAATTGGCCAATTTTTGGCCAAAACGATCTGGCCTTATCTTGATTAGGTTTTGTACCTAACGAGTAAAATTATTTGGAATCGGCCAATTTTTGTAACTACGGGTGCTAGCACCAAGCGAGTGGCAACCAAACCAAGCTGCATGCCAGGGCAACTTCTACGCCCAGACCCAAATGGGATAAGCTGGAAATCCGACCCTTTAACGTCAACAATTGCTGTCATTGAACCTCTCAGGGTAGAACTTTTCTGGGACGGTCCAAGCTGTGGGATCTCGTCCAATTGCCCATGCATTGACAAGAATGCGCGTGGACTTGGGTATGTAGAAGCCATCGACAGTGAGGTCTTCCATTGATTCGTGGGAGAGGAGCAGGGGAGCCACTGGGTGAAGCCGAAGTGTTTCCTTCAACACCACGTCCACGTCTGGGAGATGGGCAAGATCTGCTTCTTCTACCTTCCTGCTTGTGCCCACCACACGCTTCAACTCTTCTTGAGCCTTCTCCATCATTAACGGATTGCGTAGCAGCTCTGAAAGCGCCCAGACAATTGTCATGGATGTTGTCCCTCGTCCGGCTAGAATTTGATCCTGTGTTGAACAAAGTGCATGTCATTCAATTTTATCAGATATTTGGATTGTCAACAAGTTATTGTTAATTTACCATTGTTTCCACATGTAATCTATTAAGCCATGTTGAGTGCTTTGAAGATCTACACAACTGAATATACCCCATAATTGCTTGCCACCATCCACGTTTGTTTTTTTTTCCGCGGTCAGAAAATTAACACATGCCGTAGAGAATTGCTTTCCTCGATTAGAAAAAGGTCTTTTTCCATATTTGACTACCCTTTATTATTGGAGATATTCTCTCCCACGAAAAAACATTTAATCATATGGGAAGTCACAAAGACATAAAAATAGTTTAAGAGGTACGAGGAATTCGATGAAAATTTGTGAAATACGAAAAAGATGCATTGGTGAGGATTCGAATGCTCAAGAATTAATATTTAGAGTTAGCTCTTCATTTCCAAAAGGTATTTTATATCTCTAGTTTATAAATATATGATTAATTATATGTATTTGGTGTATTTTTCTTCTGGAAAATTCTATGGAGTGTTCTCCTTTAAGGGAGACATGAGTGGTTGCATGTCTAGACAGGGTCACCATTAGTAGTACATGTAGGAAAAGGAAAAAAATTATTCGTTGTGAGGAGAAGATATAATTTTGGGTTCTTCGATAGGATTGACAGTAATTAATTTCTTATCTTTCTCTACCTTTTTGTTTATGGTTTGTAATTAAAAATAGTGTTATTCATTTGGGTAGAATTTTTCGCATTTGGGTAGAGTTTTTTACATTTATTGGGGCGGAGTTTTTCACATTTGGGTAGAATTTTCTATATGTATTAAGTGAAATTTTTCACATATATGGGGGAGTGATTTTACTCATTAAGGAGCAATTTTACTCATCTTATGTAGTTAGTTGTGGTTTTCGTTCAATTAAAAAATTTTCACTTTTGATTTGTGTGTCATATCTTTTATCCTTAATTAGTTTGCCATGTCAAAACACATAACATGGAGTTTAAGGATTTTGTGTGTTAAAATCCCAACAAATGGTATAAGAGTTTTAGTTAGTACTTTGGTTATGATTTTCTTTCAATTTGAAAAGTTTTCACTTTTGTTTTGTGTGTCATCTATTTTTTATCCTCTATTGATTTGTCTTGTCAAAACATACAACATGGAGTTTTAGAATTTTGTGTGTTAAAATCCCAACATTTATAAATATGCCCATTGAAAAAAGTATTCTTAACTTTGAATGTGAAGAAAAACACCAATTTTTTTTCTATACGGAAATATGGAATGTTGGGAATGCATTAATTTTCTTATTTTTCTTCACTAAAAAAACACAAAACATGGAAAAAATTTTCTCCAATCTTAAAAAATAAGGAAAAGTCGGGTGGGAGAAAGGTATTTTTTTTATGTTTTTTATTTTGACATGGAGAAAACTTAAACTTTGTACATATTAACCTCAAAATATATCCAAATATAAAATGAAATTTATCTTTCTTACAGCCAAAATTTAAGGTAGAGGACGTAGAAAAAAGCAGTTTTTTCTCCGTGGCCAATATTTTTCTTTAGAAGTGTGAGAGAGAACTATTTGCCTCCACATTATAATTGGTTATAGTTACACAATAGTGTAAATACAAAATATGACCTACTAATTTTATTGTGAGAGGTAACTATTCTTTAATGTAAGGAATTGTCTAAAACTAAATAAGTCTCACTATCTCACAATTAGACTACGATTTGCCCTAGTCAGTTCAAGTAAATAGGAACCATTATATATATATATATATATAGTAGCAAAAATTTTAGCCCCTCCCGGAAGCCAAGCTGATGGAAACGCCCTATGTTTCTACCGTCATTTCCTAGGATGATTGACGATGGAGCGCATACGGCGTCGCGCTCCTGGGATGAGCCAAAACCGGTTCCGATTAGTACTCGCCAGCAAGAGGGCTTCAACGCTGGCGGTTGCGATTTCTATCTTCCCTTCGCCATCTAACTGTGCAATATTGGATATCAAAACACTTACAACGCTCCCATCTTTCTTTTTGTATCCGTTTGTCTTCGTATATTCATAAATTATCTGATCCAAGAATCGATCGAACACCTCGACCAGAGCCTTCATCTTCCTCCCATGTCCCTGCAGATCAAGAACACCAAGAAACGGAGAAAAATCTGCCAATTTGAAGTCAGAACTTACATGCACCAGCTCGTGAATGGCCGCCTTCAACCCCTCTGATCAAAGTCCTTATCCACATACTTCCTACCTACCAAACACCATGAAGCAAACGAAATCAGTCAACGAGCCCACCATTGCACTACGTCAACTACCTCGCCGGAGCTCATCCTCAACTCCCGAGCTCTCGCCGTCTCATGGGCAAGAACGAGGCAATCCGGGGGTTGCTCAGAGCTGCAAGGTGCAGAGTTTCCTCAGACTCCTCCAGTAATGGCCGCATGTAGGGTTGCTAATTGAGCGAGCCAGCTCGTAAGCATTTAGTGTTCGGCTCGGCTTGACTCGACTCGAAACTCAACATTTAAATGCTCGACTCGAACTCGACTCGAACTCGAATCTTACGAGCCGAGCTTGAGCAAGGTCGTGTTTGACTCGACTCGACTCGGTTGTAACTCGAACTCAACTCGAACTCGACTCGTAGTTCGACTCGAACTCGACTCGATAAAATAATATAATAATATAGCCTTTATATTATATTATATTATATATATATATATATATGAAATATAATAACAAAGAAGCAAGATAGTTGAGATGGTAAGAATTCACCTCGATGACTTCAAGGTTGTGGGTTCAAACCACAACGAGCTCACAAAAATAAACAGTTTAAGTATATTCGAGCTCGAGTCGAGCTCGAACATATAAAAGATATTCGAGTCGAATTCGAGCATGTACGTCCAAAACTCGTTCGATCTCGAGTTCGATCTCGAGCCGAGTTCGAACACATGTTGAGCTCGGCTCGCTCGCTCAATTAGCACCCCTAGCCATATGCCACCAATCCCGTTCGGTCGTATAGATACTTGCCGGCCTGGGTGAGAGACGACAACGAGCAGGCCGAGATGGAGGGACATGATATCTCCATGTTGCATGTCCAGCTTGTGCAGGTCATGGTGCGGGCGTTTGCCGATCTTGTGAAGGCTTCCCACGAAAGGGAGACCCTTGGGGCATGGGGAGAGTGATGATCTCTTGGCCTCCCATTTCTCTTGCTAAGTAATGGACACAGAAGATAAATGGAGATCAATAGCAGCATGAACAAGGTTGGCCAAGTCCAATTTGCTTTCCAAATTCATCTATTTTCATATAATTTATGACGTGAATTGCGGCAATCAGTTCTTCACACCTAGAGGATTATCTTTGAAGCGTATTTCACGTGTGGTCATGAAAAGAATGATAATGATAGTTGACAGCATTACTATAATTATTTATCATTTTAAATTTTTTATTATAACCAAACCATTAATCAAGTTTAAAAGGTTCTAATATAACCAAAATTTTGCTATTTTGTTATCTGTTAAATAGTTAAAATATGATTCCATTGGTTTAAAATTATATATCATAAACTCAACGTCATTAAGTTGGTTAAAAATTAAATTAACACTAAACTTTTTCATTGACAAAATATAAATAGTTCTAACCATCCAAATTAAGTTAATCTAGTATTCGAAATTATGAAATTAGTAAATAAATGATCTAAATTAAGGAAGTTAATCAAATTGATATTTTGACAATTGAAAGTGTTGAGATGGAAGTAAGTTTTATTGTAACACCCCGAATTTTGTTTACCTAAAAACCAATGAAAACTATTACGATCGACTCGAGTCGTATTTAAATTTATTAATCTAAATGGCTTGAATGAAAAATAGATCAAAACAACCCTCTCGGTGTCTCGAAAAAGGAAGGCATCACTAAATACGCAGCCAAAACTAACATAAAACGATAAATAGATGTGTGCAATAACCTAATAAGAAGCTATGTGCAATGACATGACATGTGCGCATTCAACACTCAACCGTAATCAAAATTTAAATAGATAAAAATAAGGGAGTAAACGTAACACTCCAAATCCGATTCACCAAAAAATCGGATCAAAATTGTTACGATAGAGGAGTGACTTCTAAATTGATTAAAGGAGTGACTTCTAAATTGATTAATCTAAAAGAATTGATTAATCTAAAAGACTAGAACAGAAACAGACCGAAGCAACCCCTTAGCGTCTTGAGAAAAGAAGACACCACTAAATGCGCAGCGAATACTTAATAAGAAAATATGAATGGATGTGTGCAACAACCTAATAAGAAGCTACGAGTGATGACATGATATGAAAACACTCAACACTCAGTAAAAACAAAAAATACAAATAGATAAAAAGAAAATAAATACATTAAAATAATTGATGAAGGTGAAATCTACATGTCTCACCAAGAGACCTGATACCATGTCTGATATGTTAATACATAAGGTGGTTAAAACATATATCCTAATACATCGAATAAATATACATGAGCATGCATCAAACAAAGACAAAAGAACAAAAGAAAATATCAGCGCACTGAACACAAATGCGTATAACAACTATTTGACCTTCCACCAAGGCCAATCTAACACACATGAACACAAGGCCTACATATATAATAAGAAAATTGCAAGCAACGAATATCACTAGCTAGGAAAATAGCTAATACAAATTGGCAAGCAAAATCTGAATCCCATAAAAAGGGAAAACCAATATATAACTTTATGGGAACACTCAAAGAGCATCTATTGAGGAATCATAAAGATCCAGACTAGATAACATCCCAAACTGAACTGATGTTGAGCAACTCTTGGCAATAACTAATCTCACTCTCGAAAAAGAAAGGCACATATACTAAGCCCTCTCCAAACCTCAATATAATTCCTAGACTATAGCACAAAGGTCAATTACTCTCGGGGAGTAGCTTTTAGTATCCACCTTGTTGGGTGTGAGGAAGCTCAAAACGTAAAGATGACATGATCCCTTGGGAATAGAATAACCCTCTTACTAATTGAGAGCCTATTGCGACATGCGTATGTGATGAAAAGTATATATAAAGTTGAGATGAGAATCATATAAATAGGCCCAAAGGTAACGTGAGGTGGAATTAAGTTTGAAATAACACGAGGGATCTCATCCTTACGGGTTATTAATTACGGAAGTAAAATACATCTAGATGGCGTGTGTTAAGTGAGTCCGATAAAACAACCACTTAACACATCTTATAATTTAAAAATCAAATCCACAATAGAGTAAAGCAATAAAATTTAGAAAAGTCTTAATGGACCTCAATTCCGAGCTCTAAGTGTGACAACACAGTACAACAAGCTCGAATTTAATAATTTATATCAAAACTCACTGCTAAGCAAAAGTGACAATTCTATATGATGCATGGTGATAAT
>JAURVB010011852.1:0-17390 GCA_033002965.1 Piper betle | reverse complement strand
ATAGTAGGTAACAGGCAGACTGGAGGTGGAAGTGGAGCTGCAGGATTAGACAGTGTACCAACAGATACATGACCACATTTTCTGCAATATGAGCTAGGAGAAGAATCTAACAGATCAATAGAAGCAAGAAATTTGAAACGGTGGCAATATGAAAGGTTCATGAAAAATGGTGGGCATCCATTTTTTGGGAAGTTGAATGCAGAGGAGACATTCCTATGGATATTATCAGCCATATGAGTGTTTGGCAGTATGACATGCCCAATAGAGCACAAAGTACACATCATTACAAAAGCTTTCCAAGATGAAGCTAGAATATAGTTGGATTCAGTGGAAAATTCTACGTTTGCCCATCAACAACCTCAGGACATCACCTAGGAAGAGTTCAGAGCGGAGTTTGATAGGAAGTAATTTCCTCTAGATGTCAAGAAATAAAATGAGTGGGAATTCCAGACACTAAAGCAAGGTCCTAAGACAGTGGTCCAGTATGAGACCAAGTTCAAAGCTCTGGAAAGGTTTGCACCAGATTTGCTTCTTACCAACAGTAGGGGTCTCCATCACAAGATCTGGATGGCCTACTTGGATAAGAAGTTTTCCACTTTTAGAAGTGAGAGCAACAGGTGAGGCAGAGTGTGTTATAGCTACTTGACCTCGCTGACACTTTGACCAAAGGTTACAACATCAAAGGTCATATCAGCTAGAACAGTGAAAACAATAGAGGCGTCGAACAAATGTACCAGTTGCAATGTGGGCTGTCGATGGCCAGGTTCAAGACAACAAGCCACCTTTCAATCAGATTTGCAAATGTCATCATGGAGGTGAGTGCAGAGCAGGCACGAATGCATGCTACAGCTGCGGTGAATTAGGGCATAGAGCCGCAGAGTGTAAAGGTAGGCACTAACACATGCAACAGTTGCAGTCAACCAGGGCATAAAGCTACAACCTGTCAAACTGGCCAGTACAAGCAGTTGACACTCCCATTGCCTCAACAAAGACTTACACTGCCACCTCCCCCAACATCAGTAACAACAAAGAGACCAGTAGGGCCAAGGTCAGGGCCAAAGAGGTGAAGATCAACAGCCACCCGAACAGCAGCAGAGGCGATAATACCAGAGAGGGAATATGGCTACAAGATAGCCTAGACATCAGAGAGGTAGGCAGCAAGCACTGCCAACTTAGGATCAGAGGGACTAGAATCAAGTGGTACCACAACAGTAGCCAATAAGGATGTACGTTGCCACAGTGGTAAAGGCACTAGAGGACATGACAGTTGTGATAGGTATGCTTCTCGTAGGCTTTGTACCTGCATGAGTCCTATTTGATTCAGGCTGCACACACTAATTTATTTCATACTTGCACACAAGTAGAATTTGATTTAAAATAGAAAGTTAGGACATTCACTATTAGTGTCCAATCCCGCCGGTAGTGTTATAGCTATGAGTGAGTATGTGTGTAATGTCCCTGTTGAGATTCAACAATGACAGCATGTAGTTGATTTGATATTGTACAAGCTACTAGAATGTGATGTGATATTTAGAATGAACTAGGTGTCCAAGCAAAGAGCCATGATAGAGTGCCGAAGAAAGACAGTAACTTTCTGCCACAAAAGATGCTGCTGTTTCATTCAAGGTCAAGGCATAGATAGAGAACAAAGATAAATATCCTATCAGAATACAATGAGATAGATAAATTGAGGCAATGAGATGATAATGGCAACACTAGTTTTGGCTGAGTAGAGCGGTTTAGGGGATAGACTAAACATTGAGCAATTCCAATGGTCAGAGAATTTACTAACGTATTTCTAGATGAGATTACTGTATTGCCATTAGACAGAGAAATAGATCTTGCCATTGAGTAGATGTCAGGCACAACACCAATTTCTAAAGCTTCATACACAATGGCATCTCTTGAGCTCGAGGAACTCAATGAACAGTTATAGACACTTTTGGGTCAAGGATTCATCTGACCGAGTGTCTCTCCATGGGATGCACCGGTGTTATTTGGGAAGAAGAATGATAGAAGCATCTGTTTATGCATCCATTACAGGATGCTAAACCATGCAAGTATTAAGAATAGATACCCTCTCCCTCGCATTGATGATCTATTCGACCAGTTGAGCTCAGCAGTCATCTTCTCGAAGATCAATTTCATGTCAGGATACTACCAGTTGAAGAATACAGTAGAAGACATCCAAAAGACTGCGTTCAGGACCAAATATGGCCACTACGAGTTTTCGGTCATGCCTTTTAGATTGACCAATGCTCCAGTAATACTTATGGACTTGATGAATAGAGAGCTCAATCCACATTTGGACTAGTTTGTGATCGACTTTGTAGATGACATACTAGCATATTCTTCATCTAAGAAAGAGCATGAACAACATCTGATGATTGTGATGAACTTTCAAGGCCATATCATCTCACAACAAGTATCTCAATTGATTCAGCAAAGATAGCCGTAGTTGTACAGTGGGAATAGCTAAAGGCAGAGGTTCATTGTTTTTTAGGTCTAGTTGGATACAACAGACGGTTCATTCAAAGTTTCTCTTCCATAGTAGCCCCTCTTATATGGTTGACTAGGTAAAGGAATGATTTAGATGGACATATGAATGTGAGTAGAGTTTCAGGATGCTGAAGGAGAAGTTGACTTTGGCGCCTGTCCTCGCATTGCCAGAAGGACATGAAGATTTTGTAGTTTACACAGATGCCTCAGGCGTTGATCTAGGTTGTGTTTTGATGAAGAAGGATAAGGTTATAACCTAAGCATCTCGTCAGCTCAAGGTGCATGAGCGTAACTATCTGTTAAGTGTTTAAAATATATAATATTTACCCATGTTTTTAATATGATTTTATACTTCTCGGGTATAAACATTATTAATTTAGTGATATTTTTCATTATATTCTAGTTAATTAATATTTTATTAGATATGCTTAATTTTGGTGTTTCAATGCAGAAAAATATGAATAAATTAAGCTTTGGATTTGATTGGTCATGACACTTGGCCCCACCCAATAGCTACAATTTATGGCGTTCAATGGAGTCGAACAGTTGGAAACTTGAAGGCACATCATAATTAATTAGACTACGTCGATTTGTGAACACTCTCTTCGAATTCTTGTATCTCCACTTCTATATAAAGGGGTGGTCATTTGTTGTTATCATATCTCATCTCTTGGCTTCGAAGTGTAGTGAAAGAAGTAGTTTTAGTTTTTGTAATTTCTTTCTCTTTCATAGTAAAAATTAGTTTCTTTTTTATATTGTTTTCTACTTTTATTATGGAGTAGTCCTTTATTTCGTTCTAGAGAAGAGTGGAACTTAACATGATTTAATTGAATTTATTTCAAGCTTTTACTCTTTTATTCAATCGGAATGTTTGAATTATCATATTCTTAATGCTAAGAATAGATTGATCACCTATTTCTTAGATCACGAGGTTTAATTAGATTTCGGGAGAAATTAATTAGATTAGTCATTGGTAATTCATCATACGACGAGTCTTTTGAGTTGTTTGTCGTTGTAGTCGGAAGATACACAACACCGTATGCAATTGTAAGGCAATTCTTAATGCATTATTTTGTTGATTAATCAATTATCACCGGGAGGTAGAAATTGAGGCAAAATAATAGAAGCATTAAGGAGCGGGAGCCACCATGTCATATAATTATCCTAGATCGACAATCCGAGGGAATAAAAGATAAGAGTAAGATTTGATGAAGATTAAATTCATGTTAAGGGAAATTCGACTCTAGAACGAGTTTTATAATTTTGACTTCGCTTTTTATTTAAAGTTATTACTTAGATTTAGTTAAGTCAGTTATTTTTGTTTTGTTCCTCATTTTATTTTCTTTAATTAATTATAGGAAATTCATCTCCCTATGGGACGATACCCAATTTTATCATTATATTACTTGTTTCAACCGTGTATACTTGCACGTCATTGAAAATATTCAAACACTATCCTCACATGACCTAGAGTTGTAGCAGCTATATTCACTCTTAGAATATGGAGGTATTATTTGTATTGAACATCTTTCAAAGTCTTGACTAATCACGAGAGTTTGAAATATATCTTCATGCAGAAGGATTTGAACAACATACAAAGAAGATGGTTAGAATTGTCATCAGATTATGAGATCGATATAGCGTACCACGAGGGCAAAGCAAATGTGGTAGTAGATGCTTGGAATAGGAAGCCAGTTTGAGACTCATCAGGATTGGTAGCAGTGCAGTGACTTAGCATGCTACAGGCCAGAAACAATTGATCTGAATGATGGCACAACTAACCATTCAGCCAAGTGTGGTTGAACAGATTAGGGTTGCATGGAGGCAAATAAATAGTTGAGTCAGTAGTTGGAACAAGGAACACACCAGGAATTTGTCTAAGAGGGCAACTATTGGTGCCAAATGTTCTAGAGTATCCCGGACTTTGAAGTACAATTCTTCACGAGGTTCACACTTCACGATGTGTAGTGCATCCAAGTGGAGTGAAGATGTACCACGATGTCTGATGAACTTATTATTGGTAAGGAAAGAAGAGAGACGTGTACACCACAGTCTCTAAATGTTTAGTATGCCAGCAAGTGAACGTCAAGCACGTACATCTAGGTGGAACACTACAGCCATTGGAAACCCAATAGTGGAAGTGGGAGACTACAACCATGTTGATCCCTAGTATGTTGGGTATATAGCCGTGAATTAGTGCTAGTTGGGTCAGAAATGATCCAGCAGACATAGGAGGTAGTGATGCGGATCAAGAAGAAAATGAAGCCAACTCATGACAAACAGAAAAGTTTTGCCGATCAGCGCAGGCGTGAGGTTCTTTTAGCATTAGGAGAACACATTCTCTAGAAGGTCTCTCTGACTAAGGTAAACATGAGATTCAGGACGCATGGGAAACAAAGTCCATGATATATTAGACCAAATGACGTAATCGAACGCATTGGACCAGTGGCTTACAGGCTAGCATGACCTCATCTATCAATTGTGCACGATGTCTTCCATGTGTCATTGCTGAAGGCATACCATTTAAACAACTCTCATGTTGTCATTTTCAAAGAGATAGAGCTGCAACCAAACTTGACATATCCAAAAGATGTAGTGGTGATTGTGGATTGCCGAGTGAAGGTTCTTCGAAGAAAAGAAGTTCCACTAGTACAGGTGCAATGGACTCGACGAGGAGTTGAAGAATCCACATGGGAACATGACGATGAGATGAAGTAGAGAAACCCAGAGATATTCGAGCAACCAGCTTCATGACTAGGTACTCTCGTTGAGACTTAGCTTTTCAGATGTTGGATGAGTTTGAAACTTCCTTGGGTAAAATTTGAGGACAAAATATTTCTAAGGAGGGAAGGTTATAAAACCCGAGACTCGAGTGAGAGTTTTACTTTAGCAAACCAGTCGGTTCAACCGTTGTTTTGAGTCAAGTTAGTTTCATGACCCTCGTGCTAAGCTAAGGCTAGCCATGTGTTATGAGTGATGAGGGTCAAATGTACCCAAGTATATGATGATAACCTCAAAAAATGATAAGAAATGAGTTATCAAAGTATATCACTATATGCAGTTAATTTTTTTTTATGTATTTGATCATATGATTATTTTTAAGCCAAATAACGGATTATAACACATTATATAGTAGTTTGGGTGTGTTATTAGTTATTGAACATGTCATTTTGATGTCATGGAGTGTATTATATTTTATGGGATTTTTCCATATCTTTTTGGATTTTTTTGGAATTTATTAGGAATTAGTAATTATTTTTTACTCAAGTTAGAGTCAATTTAACTTTTTTCCCCGAGATAGCCACCCAAACCCTCCCCGACACCTTTCTCCCCTAACCCTGATCCCCACCCCTTCCTCGCCGCCGATGCCACATCCAGCCACACTACTGTCGCCAATCGATTCCATTGGAGCTCTACCGTGCCATCCCCTGTCTTCCCAACGGCCACCTGGCCTCCACAACGCCCCAATGCCACTAGAATGCTCTGCACTCCTGACTCCATTCCACTGTCGGCCATGCCACACCACTGCCGAGGCCAGCCAAGGGCCGATCAACCAAGCCGACTAGCCTGGCCGACTCATGGCCACCTTCGGCGACCATCGCCGCTGCCATTGCCCTCACCACCGCCGTGGTTGCATCGAGCTCGCCAAGCTAGTGCCGACCCATGGCTCCAATCACCTCGCCATAAAAGTCGCCAAAAAAATCGAACTGAAATTGTCAAAATTTCACTAAATTCATTCAGCTGAACCCGATCGAACTTTTGACACCACCGGGTGCCACATTCAAGTCCCAAACCGCACGACAAACCCTAGTCGTCGCCAATTGCCGATGCCACAAGGTATAATTAACTCCAACCTAATTATTTTAAAAAATTAATAATTATTAACACAACATGCTAGGATTGGATTGATTGACATAGTAAATTATTTTTATTATAAAATAAATGCTAATGAACTAATTAAGTAAACTAAGTATGAATTATTAATTAACTACAACGTAATGTGGATTGTTGTGAGTGCTTTGATTTAGTTAGGATGTGTAAATGCATCATGACGGACTTTAGCTTTTAGTTTGATGTGTAATTATGGAGTAGGAGCTCACTGCCTATGCACATGGATAGAATTGGAGCTTCTACTAGGTCCGTTTAAGACTCGTTTCTAGTTTGACTCTTTCACTCTATCGTGATTTGTTTTAACAAGTAAGCATACATGTCAAATAATGGATTTATCTTATCCCACTTCACATGGTCATTTAGTAGTACAAATGTCCGGATTAATAACCCTCGATGATGAGATACCTCAAATTTATTTTTGAAAACTCAGTTCCAGATCATGATGCCTTCGAGCCTACTATATTAAAATCCCTACCCAGACCTATATATATATATATAATTTTATCAGTGTTTTTCGGTGAGATGTGAGACAAGGGAAAGTCGACTCATGTGCACCGCGAGCGGGCACATGCCAATCAAAGAAGATTCTAGATTGGTGAGCGGTCATTCCATTCTCGAAGGATTCTGACAACTCCACCTTTGAGTACCTTAAACCCGGAGAAGTGTGGAGGATTACAAGTACTACAATGCAATGCATGTCTAGACTTGTGGATTCAAAGGGTATTGAAGGCACCTGCCTAAGTGTACTCACCCTCTATGTTCAGGGCTACGAGTGATACAGAGGATGTAGAGGACTTTAGGATAATTGATTTTCTCGCACAAGGAATAGTTTGAAAACTGTCGAGGCATCTGACGAGTCAAAATAGGATGCTAACAAGCTGAGGCCGACGGCTCTTGATTAGTGCCCTTATGAGAAATTTTATGTAGAAATATATGAATGATTTCATTTAACAGGAAAGTCAGATTTCTTGTTCCAGTTTGATTATTAGTTATTTCTAGACTAATAATACTCGTTACTGACATTTTTGTATTATATATATAGGTGATAACTGGATACCTGAGTGCTATCAGGACTGTAGAGGAGCAGCAATGCAACTTGCAAACATGTACCTACCGAGACTGAAGAAGAATGTGATGTGATGAATTGCTGTGAATGGTGGTAGATGAATGTCGTAATGTTTTATTGCATGAAATGATCTTTGTGTAATATTATTATTCATAGAATGGAACAAGGTGAGTTAACGGGGTCAAGGCTCGACTCAGGAGGATGAAAATAAAGATAATGGAAATGTTGTGAGAAAAGCCTCATGTTTTTGCAATGTTTTCCATTTTCATTATTATGTATACATATGATTTGTCGTTGATAGGTTGGCCTCTAGTTCATTTTTACGGGTGATATATCTGTTTTGTTTTAAAAATTGTTATTTTTTTAACTTTTAATGAGTTTGTGTTGTTTTGAATATGAATGGCATATCATATCATGCATCTAGAACAATATTTGAGCTTAATCATCTTATCTATGCATTGAATGTTTTCATCACCATCTTAAGACGCCAAGGGTAAATCTAGGTCGGTCTAACTGAATTAAGTATACTAACAAACAGTTCAGTTACCGGTAATATTTTCGGTTTGGTTGGCGGGTGAACCAAATTGGGGTGTTATACGAACAATTCAAACCCTGTAAAATAGGATATAAACAAATTTGATTTACAAATGCTGGATATTTGAATCTATCACTACTAGGGGGATCTATTGGGACAGCTACGTACCTATGAAACATGACCTGACCAAACCCTAAGGGTAAGGTTTTTGAAAATAAATAGTGGGATTTGGTTTGAGAGTTCTAAGTACTTCATTATAAATTGCCAGGTTTGGTAATAGAATAATGAGTACCCAATACTTGAAACCCAATTCTTATATTACAATTCTAATAATGAAGATTATTATTTCATTAACTTTTAAAATTAATACTTGATATAAAATTATCAAATATTTTATTTATTTTTCTAAAATATTTTTTCACTTGTTGTAACCTTATAGAATATATATTGTTATTATACAGTTTGAAGATTTATTTTTCAAGTATGTAGTTTCAATAGTTAATAGGTAACCCATTTAAGAGTCGGGTTTAATTTTTGTCTCAATGATAAATGATTGTGTTTGGTTTATAAACTTAGTTTAAATATTGGGTTTGGTTTAGTCAATACCTGACCAACCCAACAATAGAATTGAACCATTTATTGCCTTCCTATGACTTTTAAGCAGAAAATATATATTAATTTTGAATCATCAAATCAGGGTTAAAAAATGGATGAAAAACGATTACACAACTTTCCTGCTATCTTAGAGATTGAATAAATTACACACTAAAACATGTAATTGCATTACAAAAAAAAAGAGTCAATTGTCGACTTCATAATGTTGAACAGTACTTAAAATTATAACGATTCTTATCTCCCAACAGAAGATCTAATCCGTTTCATATGTTTTGGCCGATCTTCGTTCGGTCGGAGCCTAAACAGTGGCCACGACTGCTCAAGCCTACACCGTTTACGTACACATAAAGGGGGCATCAACTTCTCTACATCATATCATGTAATCAGACATCGGAGGGTCGGTCGGGAAATTGGCGTGAACGGGGCCGGGAGCTTCGGCCGCCACGGCCACCCCAGAGCTCATAAGATCCGCCATTGCCCGCCGGGGATTTGTCCTCTGGAGGTGGCACAGGTCCGGCAAGAACACACCTGCACCACAAACACAATGACAAGAATGAGAACACCAAGCTAGCTAGGTTCTAAGTACATACGTTACATGGATTGCATGGGATGGGATTGGATGTGTTACCTTCTCCGGCGGCGAGATTGAAGTAGAGGTCGACGACGTTGGGGCAGCTTTCGTAGCATGGGGCGGAGCAGAGCTTGGCGGTGAAGTGGGGCTCGAGCAGCGCGTCGGAGGAAATGCCGGCTGCTCTCCGATCAACCCCGCAAGCCCGGATGCACTCGTCGGACTCGATCCACCCGGAAATCTTCTCCACCACCACCTCCGACGTCCTGCACTGGAACTCTGTCCCCCCATTGCTGCTCCTATAGTTCTCCAACAAGCACCTATTCCCCGACGAGGCTATGGACAGAGGGCAGACCTCAACCGGCAACTCCTCGCAGATTATCTCACCTGCCCATCAACAATAACACATCAACATCATCTCTACAAACCTCAAAATTACAGAGAATTATACATATATACAGTTTGTAAGTACCGGATATGAGGTGGAAGGGAGCAGAGAAGAAGAGAAGGGCGACAACAAAGATTGACATATTGTCAATAGCAGAAGAAGGTATGGCGGAAGGAAATCAAAAGGATTAAAGAGGTTAATGTTGGTCCTTATGGCTTCCCAGGTAGAAGAGGTAGGTGGTGAAGCCCTTAGGGAGATAAAATAGATGGGGAGGGAGGAGAGTTGGGGTATATGTAGGGAGTGGGGAGGAGATGAAGTATTGGAGGAGCCCAAATTGAGGGAGACTTCTACATGACAAGAGGTAGAGAAATGGTCCTACCCTCCAAATCTTTAGCAGATGGTATTGTGTACAAGCGTACGTGTGGGTGAACCAAAGTCCACACCTTTAAAGTATTTCAAAAGCTCTAAACCATATTTGCAAATACTGTACTCCACGTGTGCAGGACGAGGTCGCCGTGTCCGGTGGGGCCTCCACTGTCATTTTTTTTAATAATAAGTATAGGCTATTCTTTTTAGTTGAAAGGCTTATATTATTGTTTTTTTAAATAATAAGTATAAGTCGCATTTATAATCGAACAGCCCAAATTAAAATTCTAGGCAAAAACACTACAACCCCATTTATATATATATATATATATAAATTAATCGTCAGCAGCAAGAAAATTATAATTGGTTGATGACTCTCACCATGGCCACGTGGCCCAAATATCCAACGAACTTTAAAGGTCTTCATAGCGGCTTCATCAAGTTCATTTGTTTCTTACCCAATACAAATTTTCTCTTATCTCAAACTATCGTGTCCATATCTGATGCGAATTTATAAAATGCATATCAAATTCCTATTTGGCCTAATTGAAAAAAATAATATAAATTTAAATATAAAAGTAAAAAATTATTATTATTATTAATTTAAACATTTTAAAATATAATTTTACAAAATATTAATTATTTAGATCATATACAAATCGTATCACCCCAAATCTGCATCATATCCAAATAATCTAGGGGGGGGTCCAACCGGGCCATAGACATTTTGGTGTGGTTAAATGTCAGGTGATAAAATTTATTAATCTTTTTATATTTTTAAATTTAGATTTGATAAGGGATATTTGAGATAATTATAAATTTTGTCTCTTTTTTCTTATAATTATCCTTAATTTTTCACTCACAGATTATATAAAAAATTAATTTTATTTTTTTAATAAATAAAAACTCCCAGAAAAAAAATTTGACTAAAATAACGAAAAAATAAAGAATACATAAAGTATATAATAAATCATGCTTTGAAAAAATAAAGTATATAAATCAAGCATTGAAAAAAAAAGTATATTAAATCATGCATAGTAGTAATTAGGAAGCTAAAAGGATGTAGACGGCCTCCTCTCATGCAGTCCCTTCGCCTCTTCCCTCCGACCAATATCCCTTCCCCTTCCACCATTCCCTTGCCCCTCCACACCCAACCAAACCCTTTTCTCGTCTCCTCCAAGTTCGATCAGGGTGGGGCGTTGACGGCGAGGGAGAGGAGGCAGCTCCGGAACGAGAACAGGGAGAGCAGGGCCTATAACTGGAGGGAAGAGGTGGGGGAGCGGCTTATGAAGAAGCCCAAGAAGCAGCACAAGTCGTGGATGGAGGACCTCAACCTCGACAAGCCCGCCTTGTTGGGTCCTCAGTGGTGGGTCGTTGGTGTCTCCCGCGCTTCCACCCAGGCCACCGCCGAGCTACTGGCCAAGCTGCTTGTCAGGGACTTTCCTGAGTTTGAGTTCAAGGTATTTGAGCTTATTACTTTTGAGAAACAGATTCTTGTTTAACTAACCATTGTGTAAATTCTGTGTTTTGGAAAGAGTATGTAGTTGCTTTGTAATTTAGCTGAAATGAATATAAGGTTGCTAAATTGTGCATTTGTTGTACTTGCTGAGCAGTATTGATTCGCATCAATTCTTGCGTTTGTGTTTTTTGTATGTTGGGGATATCATCCTTTGCCTTGCATATTATTATAATTTACTGTGACTTATATGTGCAAGCAGGCTGTTTAGTTACAAAAGGTGGTTGCGCAGTGTAGCTTAGGATGTTGTGCTAGTTGAATTTGATTGCAAAATTACAGGATGCTAATCGCTAGCTCGCCATGATGATATCCACTTTCAAATTTCTCGAATTTCATGCTTATGCTGTTTTTAGGTTTGACTTGTGTATTTAAGATTTGTGTTCCGCCTGTTAGCTTCAGTTGTGCCCTAGTGAAACGATTTATTTAACTGGGTTTTGATAAATTTTGGCATATAATAATTTATTCGAATTTAACTGAAATGAATGAGGTTGCTAAATTGTGTTTTTATTGTGTTTGGTTAATTTGATGATTCTTGCCAAGACAGTTTGCCTTAGGATGGTTGTGTTCTTTATATTATACTGCCCACTGTATGTTGATTTAGATGTGATTGAATTGCTTAAGCAAACTGTTTAGTTACATAAGCTAGTTGAGAGGTGTAGCTCAAGCCGCTAATTAGATAAAATCTGATTGCACAACTACAGGATGTTTACTACCTCTGCTTGATGATATCCACTTTCAGATTTCTTTATCTTTCATGCTTATATTGTGTTTACATTTGCTGTTTATTTCAAATTTATGTTTCATCTGTTCATTTAAAATGGAGGCTGAAAAATGGTTCATACTCTGATAAATCCAACCCTCTTTTCCCGGGTTGTATATTCTTATACTGTGTCCTCAACAAAACATCCATAACTTTGTTAGAGAATGTGATAAAGTTTATTGGCTTCTGGTATCCTAAAGTTGGAAACAAGTAAGCATTTCTAAGGATGATACCGCAAGTCTTTAATTGATTATTTTCTATCTTTCCTTTTATCCTGAAATGGCGCCTATAAGAATTTATCCAGCTCACTGATGCCATTTTCTTTAGACAATGATCTGAGAAGGATCCTTTAAATGTCTTGTGTTAAAAATATTCTTTTTCTTTCTGGAAATTGATTCCTTACTAATGCCAGTATGTGAATAATCAGTAAACGACAGATCAACAGGCCAAAACCAGTACCTGTAGAGGACATGGAATATATCTTTAAACAAGCAAATTTGAACAAAAACAGGCTGATGAGGCATTCAAAGAGGAACTAATCCGGGCATCTGGGATGGTCAAAAACGAAAATCCAAATGTGGCTGATCTTTTACAAGCACAAGAGGTCATACCTGAGACAGTTACCAAGACAAGAAAGGGATCAAGAAAATCGGCTACACAAACAATAGGCAGTGATAAGAAGCTAATTCCTGGTTCTGTTGTTCTTGTAACGTCTGGGTCATTTGCAGGCTTCAAAGGGAGCCTCAAGGACGTCGATGGCAAAGCTGGGAAGGTTTGAAATTCATTAAGTTACGCATACTCCATTAAACATATGTGAATTTAACCTTTGGTTGATGACGACTGTGAGATCCTTTAACTTAATCCCGCATTTAATACTTACCAGGAGAAAATCTTGTTTATAAGTGAGAATAGACTATAGATCTTTAACTTGGGTTAACCATTTTTAAAGAAATGACATAGGCCCATTACGTTGCACTTTGGGTCGGGTTGTTACAACGACAATAGATTACTTTGTATTTGTTCAGGCAAAAATTGGCTTCATGCTATTGGTAAAATAGAGTTTAGCAGATTTGGACATTGATCAAATTGTTCCAGAGAGCACAGAAGTGTAAGATCTTTGTACTTCATTAATGGTTTTTGACTGCTTGCGAAGTAATAAACAATACTGAGCTGTGTGGCATTCAACCGAGTGAATCATGCATGGAAATGAAAATTGCTATGAAATTTTAGAACCTTTGCCAAGAAGTATGTAAAGATTCATTGATGTGTAAGTATACTATGAAATCCATTGATTCTGTCCATCGAACTTGCAGGTAAGATCCTGAATTTGTACACTTTTTTAGGGCAAGTAGGTTTGGAATAGCAAATGACCATTCCAGGAATTTTCTGAGTTTCCTATTGGAGCAGCTAAAATGTTAAATTCTTGATAATAAGTGCTCTTATTGTCGATATGAATAGGAATGTCGTTAGGGTTTATTTTACAACATGTTTTGTTGTTAAATGCATGCACAGAAAGTCTTTGCCTGCACATGGACTAGTACATTTGGTTCATCTAAGAATTCAGAAACTTTTTTCAGGAATTTGCCGAGACAGACCGATAAGAGTATATATATATATATATATATATATAGATGCCATGTTATGATGACAAGAATAGTTACTGCAGTCAAGATAGTGGCTAGTTTAGATGTACAAAGGGGAATACCCCATGCTAAAGTGAACCTTGATTATTGCAACCTTGATATGATGAATTAACCCATACATGTTTCAACTTTGCAGGTGGAGCTTGCAAGAACCCAGATGACATTCTCAAGTAAAATGACCTTTTGAGTCATTGCTGGTTTAGTACAGGTGTCTTATCAATCTACTATATTTTGACATCTGAAGATCTGTTTTCTTGCGGTGGATATGTTATCTCTATCACCTCCAAGATTATTGATTGCAATAAGGTAGGAGAGGAATAAGGACAGTTTTAACTCTTTATCACCGCCCACTTTGAAAAGTGTTGCTCTTTACACTACGATAGGAATGGCCGCCGAACTATTTTTATTTTATTTCTCCATGGAAGAGCGAAGCAGGTACTGTTCATTCATCCACTCCTGTCGGCTGCAACAGCAACAACACAGGAGTGGGTGTGTTGGGTCACCCAACAAGCCATGGCCTTTTGAGTATGTGAGCTCGAAGCTCACCAAGTTTGTTTTTTTTTTTAATATTTATATCATCAAAACCGGAATATGAGTTAACAAGAACCCAAACCGTCGATTTGGATTTATAGGCAGATATGAGTTTTATAATTATATATAAAATTACGAAAAAAATGTTTAATTAAATCGTTAAAATGATGACAAGATAGTTTTCATCAAACCAAACCAACTAAATGTTTTGCCGTTGGTAAATAGACTATTTGAATACTCATTTATAGACGAAATGATTAGATTTGGACAAGCATTAAACAAATTGTTATTATCTCACGCCTCTTTATGATATGATCGATGACTAATATAAATTTATGTTTCTAGGTTTTTAAGGTGGTTAATTATTTTGGAGTGAAGTCTATGAACCTATTTTTACAATTATTTGTAATTTTTAATTGTTATGAAAAGTTAGATTTAGATATCTATAATAGCAATAATTAAATCAAATAAATATGATTATCAATAACTTCTTTAGAAAATATTATTAGTTTAAAATGCATTTATTTATATATTCGTTATTCTTTATTTAAAAAGAAAATCCATCAAACTTGATCACCAGATCACTCATATCAAATATGCCCAACATGTCCACTTTAGATCAAACCGAAAATAAAAAATCAAAAGAATTAGAAAGGGAAGAATCCGGAGCAAAGGGAAGAATCCGATAGCCAAATTGGTTCACAAGAATTTTACGTTTAGCTTAAATTCGTACTCGTTAATTTTGTATTTGAAAAAATATTTTGACTTAAAATAGATAATTTATTGAACAATGGATAGAGCTTAAATTAAGGAGTATTATACTTGGTTTGGCTCGAAATTTAAGTTCAATGTGTTTAAATTCGAAAAAATATTCGGTTTGACTTAACTTGTCGATATCATTAAAGTTACATTAAATTTATATAGTGTTAGAAAAGAAATTTTAATTCGAATATAAATCAAGCATAAATATTTCCTCGATTCGAAAATATAACGAGCCGAATACAAATTAAGTCTAAACACTCACAACTTTTAAACGAGTTACTCGGACTCGTAATAAATCAAAAACTCGTCAAATATTTAAATTCAAAAATATTATTAAGCGGCTCAGCTCGTTTACACGTTCTAAAAGAACAAAGAACCACACCCAACGTAAAGAGCAGAATCCAACGCGAGCATGCAATGCCCAATGCCAAAAAGCATATCAAATGCAACCAACTTGCAACAAAGGGGTCACTCTCCCACCACTGCACAAGGCACTGTGCACACTTAGACTCCACACTCTACAAACAATTCAGTCACCTCCTCTACTTCCCTGCTCCCTCCTCCAATGCAACATACAGACAAGGCCAGCCATTGCCATTGCCCCCAATGCACAAGGACCACTCCCTCTCCATCTTTGACCTATTGCATTCACCACTTCCTCTCTGCGCTCTGAACTCTCTACTCTCTTCTATCTACTCTACCCTGTATCCTCTCCCATGCCCCTCGCCTTTATCACTCACCCTCTCATCCTTCCGCTGATCAGAAAGGAAAGTGAGCTACTTTACTCACTTTGGCAGCAGACATTGAATTAAGAAAGAGCCCACTTTGGCACTTTCTGGGTATCCTCCCAACAACTCTTTCTTTCTGATACTTCTCATCTTCCTCCCAACTCGAAGCTCAGCTTTGAGCTGCTTGATTCATTTTTGCATCAAAGGTTTGCAATATGGGCGGACATGGAAGGACTGGGCAAGTCTTGTACTTGCTGTTCATGGTTGCTTTCTGCCCGTGCTTCACCTTCTCCTTCTCCTTCTCCAAGTTTGACAAGCAAGACCCGGTTTTCGCTTCCATGGTGTCTCTCCTCGGCGACGCCGAGGTCAACGGTGATCGATTCTCGGTGAGGCTCACACGCCCCATGGGGCCGAGCTGCGGCGGCATCTTATTCAACCGCGCCGTCGACCTGCCAACGAGGGGGCCGGTAAGGGTGGTTGCTTTCACCGCCGGATTTTCCTTCTCCGTCTCCCCCGGCCGCGCCGACGGCCTCGCCTTCCTCCTCGTCCCCAAGCGCCTCCGCCGTCGGGCCCTGGTCCGGCCGCCGCCTATGATGGGGGTGACCCCGGCGTCGTCGCCGTCGAGTTCGACACCAAGCTCGACCCGGAGGTCGGCGATCCGTCCCCCAACCACGTCGGCATCGACATGGGGAGTCTCGTGTCGGTGAGTGCCAGGGACGCCGGCGAAGCTGGTTTGGTGATCAACAGTGGCGAGAAAGTGCATGCTTGGGTAGGATACGATCTCAACTCCAAGGATCTGCGGGTCTGGATGGGAAAGGCGCCATCTTTCTCCGCCTCCGAGCTTCTCATCTCCTACCACTTCGACCTGCCGGAGATTTTCAGAGATGGGTTCTATGTCTGCTTAAGCTCCTCGAGCGACAACGCCACAACGGGCACCTTCGTCTACTCTTGGAACTTCAAGCTCCGGCATATCGCTAGCTCCGCCCATTCCCAACCACTGGACCCTCGAGCTGCTTACGATGCGTCGACGCCGATCGTCGTCCGGTCCCGGAGTGACCCCTTCTCCGGACGCTCACCGGGATGATCTTCGGTGCCGGGTGCGGAGCTGTTCTCGCCGTTCTTGCTCTGGTTTCCTGGTCGGCGGTGGTGGAGAGGCGGCGCCGGCTGGCGCCGCAGGTGTACCCTGCGTACCCTGTGGAGGGCGGGTACGAGGAGATTGTGTTGAAGGGTGGGAAGAAGGTGGAGGTTAAGAATGGGAAAGTGTTGGAGAAGAGTGGAGCTCATGTTGTCAATGTTGTTTCAGAAGGGAAGGTTTGATTGGTGGTGTTTGTGTGCAATTTTTTTCCTTTTCTTTCCTCTCTACTCTCTTTGTTTTGTTTATAACGTACTTGATGTAGTTTTAGATTATGTTAGCTGCCTTTTGTGTCTGTGAAGTCTTTCGATCTTTCATGTTGTGAACTTTTAGAGTTTCATTTGGCTCTGCATTTTGTGGTAATTGTAGATAAGAATTTTTTTTTTGTTA
>JAURVB010011851.1:0-25897 GCA_033002965.1 Piper betle | reverse complement strand
TCTCCATCTCTTGTCTCACTGAAAATGCAAAAATGACATATATATAGGGTTGGGTAGGGATTTATATAATAGGCCCAAAGGCAACTTGTGGTGGATCTTGTTTTCGAAATCATCCTCGAGGGATTATTAATTCGGAAAGCTGTTCGGTTAAATCAACCCTACCATGCTGTGCTAACAATCATCAAGTTTAAATTATCAATTCAGAGGTAATTATACCTCACGTCATCGGCAATCGGCGATGGCTAGGGTTTCGTCGCGCATCTCGGAGCTCGAATTCGGCGCTCGTCGGCGTCCGAAGTTCGATCAGGTTCGACTGGATAAACTCCGCGGAAGATCCGGCAAATTCCATGCAAATCTGGTTTTCTGGGTTCGGCGGTTTTCCAGCAGGTTTCAGTGGTTTTCAGGCAACTTTTGGCGGTTTTCCGGCGACAATCACCGGTGGCGTCTACTGGCTGGATAGGGGTCATATTGGGTACCATTGGAACCGGCTCGGCGAGCCCGACACATCTACGACGTCGACGTGGTCGGCAGAGGTGGTGGCTCGCCGGAAAATGGCTAAAACAGAGGCGGCAGCGATGGGGGACTCGATCCGGCCGGCCTGGGCGGCGCTGGCCTCCGTTCCGGTCGGGAAAGGTCACTGGGCGGTTGATGGTGCTGAGGCGACCACCTGATCGTGGCGGCGACGGTCGCCGGCAGCAGAATCGGCGACGCGACCGAAACGTAGCCACGGCACTAGGCGCGGCAATTCCGGCGTCACGGCGGCCTGGCAGCGGCCGGGGCTGGTCGGGGCGGCACGGCAACACCGCGGCGTGGGCCTAGGCGGCGACGCTCGGTGGCAAGGCTGACGTCGACGGTGGTGGTGGCGATAACGAATAGGTGGCGGCGCGACTAGGGTTTGGAAGGGGAAAGTGTCGGGGGTAGAGAGAAGAAATGGTTGGGTGGCAATACTTGTAAATATTACTTGACTCGTCTCTGGCTCGAGTTAAGAATAATAACTAAGGTCGTATTAAATCCTAAAAAAATTCATAAAAATTGGGAAAAATCCCGTAAAATCAAACAAACACCAAAACATCATAATGATATGCTCTATGAACTATCAACCCACCCAAACTGCCCGTAACGCGTCCTAACGTGGTAAACGGCCTAAAACTAATTCTACGATCCACTATATATAAAAATAAAAAAAATGACTGGCATACTCTCATATATTCTGATAACTCATTCTGTTCTGCTGTGTTCATGACGTTATCATCATATACTTGGGTACGCATGACCCTCATAGCTCATACACGCGACTGGCGTCGGCTCAGTACACGTGTTCTGAAACTGACTCGACTCAAAAATAACGGTCGAACCGACCGGTTCTGAATATAAAACCGTGACTCGAATCGTGGGTTTTACAATCTTCCCTCCTTATAAAAATTTCGTCCTCGAAATTTCAACTCAAGGAGGTTCTACTGAAACTAATACCTGAAAGCTAGAATACACATCAGTTGTATCCTCTACTCTTCGATAGTCATGTACATCCTCACTTACTGTAGCTGCGCCGTCATGGCAGAGTTCTGCTTGTGATGCTGTCAATATCAACATTCTGTTTCTAAGCTATCTGTGCCTGTTCTGACATGACCATCATCCTTCTCTTCTGTTCTGATCCCTACTACTGTCTGTGCCTGATTCTGACATTACCATCATCATGCTTTTCTATTCTGATCCCTATTGCTAACTCGGAGGGAAACCTAGGTCACCCCTAAGGGCCTACTGGGTTGGTCAAGCAGATACTCTAGAGTATCGCAAGGTTCTAATCTGAGCTATGTCTGGGAAAACTACATCGAGGGTAAGACCTACCTGCTAGCATCTACCCATGTCCCTCTAATCCTCATCTGTGAAAAGTCACCTACATGTACTCTCAGGAAACTCTATTCCTAAGTCCTACAACCAACCTAAAGTATGCTATGAGTCTCCTGCTAGGTCGAGTGTATAAACTAATGAGCTGTAGGGCTCACTGTCGCCAGTCTAGATCCAACTCTCAGGTGTCCCTATATAAGGAACTGGACCACTCACTAGGTCCTAGTTGACTCGGTCCTGAGTCAAGTATCTCACTCTGTTCTATAAGAGAACAAGGATAGCTGCTATGACTCTACTGCATACTACGGCTCAGGTGACTATCTATACAACCACTAACTACTGCTGAAAGGAGGCGAGAACACCTGTACATACACAGTGTGTCTCAAGGAGTATGATAACATACTCTGCATGGGACTGTAGAGTCTGCATCTGGTCTGTGGCATGTGCTCTATGCTCTGGTCAATGTATACTCATCTCAATCCTCTAGATAAACTGATGGTAGAACTGATACATACAAAGGGGTGAGTGGGAATCCTCAAGTGAAAACTCTACTCTGTCTGACATCTCTAGGTTATAGGAAGGGAGGCTGAATCTCATGGAAATCTGGTCACACTGCTCAAGAACTCTCAATAGGTGCTATCTCATTCTCACATGTGGTGTCTGACGCCAGGTAAATGGGGGAATCCACTAGGCTAAGAAAGACCTGCTACATAGGTATGTCCCTCTGATCTATGGTGAGGTCAAGGTGTCATGCAAGTGGTAGGGGAGATGAAATCCCTATGTAGCGTACTGGGTGGCCAAAATATCGGTAGGTCTATGGACTTGTCTCTAAGATCACCATAATTCACTATGCCACAGGTGATCAGGCTGTGGAACAGTCAATCAATGACAAATCTCAGAAACGGCTCCTAAGTGGCTCTAGTTCAATCAGCTAACAGTAGGCACATGTTTCTCGATACTGTACTAGTCACGCACTTCTAAACGGGCGGGGTTCAAACGACCCAAAGAACCACTGTCTCCCCTCAAGTCTACGGGGACTCATAATGAGGTTTGACACGTGTCTCGTCTGCTCTTCAGTGGTGTGTGACCTGCCATCCCGTACCGATTTGTAGTACTAATCTTGACTCACATGACTACTACCGCTGTGGTAGACTCTCAAGTAAGGCTATCAATGAAGATGAGCATACACTGATATCACTCTGTCTGGTCAGCATGGTCTGTTCTATTTGAAGTCTCTGTCTACATCGCTCTCAAGCTGGGATGAAATCCTCATCAGAAGATCGGTCTGCAAACATCTACCTGCACTATAAACCCTAATCAGTACCATAAAGGTACCTCTATACTCAGGGCAAGGCTCAATCCTATGTCTCAAGGTGAGAACCTAATTGTGCTGGCGAAACACAAGGGAATCACTATCCTTCTAAAGGACACTTCCTCACTAACCCTCTATCTATGCCCAATCACTCTAATACAAGTCAAACTCCTATCGTCTAGTTGGCCCATCACTAAATGGGTTCAACAGCGAGTGTGACTGTCTACTAACCATCTGATCTATATATGCTGGTTGTGGCCCATGCATGTATTATCATGCAATTTGCACAATCTGATCATTGTGACCGTCCCATCTGGAGGTCATATTGTCATGTTCCCTGATTCTGTCCATGCGCATCCCTATGAGACTGTCACTAACATTGCCTGATGGGGTTATCTTGCAATATACATCTGACCCAAGGGTGTCAGGTCAAAACAATAATTGCAAGAGAGCTGTGATAGTCAAATCCTATGCTATCTCATCCAAATAACTTCACTTTTCCTAACTCTTCTCTGTTCTGCTAATTTCCATTGTAGCTATATCTTGTTCCTCAAATTCTAGTCCTACTAAGACTCTAACTAATCTAATCGGTCGGCGGATGAGCAATACACGGACGGCGGTAGTGCATCTTCGGTCGGTGGTAGTGCATCTCGGACGGCGGTTGTGCACCTCGGCGGTGGTTGTGTGACTCAGTCGGCGGTCGTGCAACTCGGTCGGCGGTTGTGCAATTCGGTCGGTGGTTGTGCAACTCGGTCAGCGGTTGTGCAACTCGGTCGGCGGTTGTGCACTCGGTCGGCGGTTGTGCAACTCTATCAGCAACAGTGCTACCTAAGCGCTAAAAATATCTGATCCTGGTCGTATGCATCGTAAATCCACTATTTTCTCTGACATGTCTTCCTCCATTTATATGTCTCCCTAGACGTGGTTGCTAACAACTCTGCTTAGGTTGTCCAATCATGCGTGTTTGATCCGGAAGGGTTTGGATCATGGTGCTAACACATATGATGGTAAACCTATGCCGAACCCACTCTAATCTCCTACAATCTGGGTGGCTGCTTTCATCAGTGTTGACTGGCCCTCAAATGGCAATCACTGATCTGGTGCCTTATCTCTAGTGGAATCCTATTAATTATCTGATCTCGTAAGCAATGGTGGTCCTAATCTTTTCCTCATCATATCGAGACCTCTGTCTGGCAAAGTAGAAGCCAAAACTGCTGCCTGTAGGTCATAAACTAGTGGAAGAGGAGGAGGTGGTGAAGTGCTAATTAAACTATCGATCCACCTCGCTACTCATCCTCATTCATCACTATCTTCTGGAAGTGGTCCATCTCATGTGTCTCAACTAACTTGCTAGCTATCTCTATACTTCAAGCTCCATTATTGTTACCCCTTTTCTTTTTAACTCATTCCCATCATGTACACCATGTCCCATGGAAACAGGACTAATGTGGTGACATGCAAGACACGAACACCTGGTCAATCATCCAATTCACTTATGCGATGGACAGAACTAGTGGGTCTCTAAGCCCATCATGACAATCCTATCAGATTCTTGCTGACATCTAGATCTGGTATAAGATGGGATCTTATACCCATTCTACCTCTGCTAGCACTACAACATACCCTGCTCACATCTAACCAAACAATCTGATATCATGATAAAAATACATAGAGATGACCTGTCAGCTTAACTAAGGTCAGTTCCACATATTTCTGATCCAGTTCTGAATACACTGTTATCCAAATAACTTATGAAGAAAAATCTGCATGTAAAGAAAATAAACAGAAACATACCTGCCAGCTGGACTTGGAGCAGTCTTTGCACACACATCACCTATAAAAGTATCTTACATCTTAATCTGTCGAGAGTGGCTCTTATACCAATTCATGTAACACCCTAAATCCGGTCTATGCTCGTGAATCGAACTGGCATATTACAGGACCTCGGTTAGGTCGGCTAGCCTGAACCCAACTCGCGTGGATCTAATCCTCAGGCGTCTTAAGAGGAAGATATTACTCTGTCATGCATGGATAAATGCACAAAATCCTAACATGATACTACATGGATGACATGCAAACCAAATTACACACCATCACATCAATATAATAATATCATAACAAAATATAACCACTCAATCAACTGACATGTGTGCAAGCGATGACAGTGCTCCTCCGTCCAAGCTGGCTCATCCAACTCGGTGATTATTACCTACATATAGTATAAAAACACATCAGTAACAAGTGTTACTGGTCCGGAAAATAAAATAACTATAACAAGCTGGCTATGAGAGCAAACTCTCATATGAAAGAAAACATCATATACTCCACATGAACACTCTGAAGGGCACTACTAAGGAGCCACTGGGCTATAGACCCGGTAGCATCCCAAACTTACTGATCTGCTGCTGCTGATGCTGCTCTCAGCACTTTTCTTACATCATTTTACTGGTCTCAAATCCTAAGCCCTCTCCTGTACCTCCATATTTCTCCTGGCCTTGAGCACGAAGGCCGAGTACTCTCAGGCAGTCGCCTTTAGTACCCTTTGAACCACAAGTCCGGACATGCACTATACTAAACAGTACCCGTAAACCTCCACGTTCTCTGGGTGTGAGGAACTCAAACGCAGACTTGTCAGGATCCCTCGGGAATGGAACAGTCCATTGGCACTAATCCAGAGCCCGCTTTGACTGTCATGGCATCCGCTCATGGTACGTGCAGTCGGTTTCTCTATCTCTCGTCTCACTGAAAACGCGAAATCTACATATATATATATATATATATATATATATAGGGTTGTGTAGGGATTTATATAATAGGCCCGAAGGCAACTTGTGGTGGATCTTGTTTTCGAAATCATCCTCGAGGGATCTCATACTCGAGGGGTTATTAATCCGGAAAACTGTTCGGTTAAATGGCCCGAGTTAAGTGGGATCCAATAAAACACCACTTAAGTTTGGCTCCACAGCCTTAACATGTCCCTGCATATTAAGATTTTGAACTTGATTAGTTAATGCACTGGCCTGAGCAGATAAAGCAGTAAGTGCATCTAATTCTAAAACTCTGGTAGTCCTCCTTGGATGCCTTTCTTGTGTGGCATGATGGTTGCTAAGAACCATTAATTCTAGCAATTGGAAAGCTTCATGTGGGCTCTTCCTAAGAAATGATCCATTGGCCGCCACATCAACTATGTTCTTTGTTTGCCCCAACAACCTGTTATAAAAAGTTTGGAGTTGCATCCATCTTTCTATACCATGGTTGGGACACTTTTTTAACAATTCTTTATATCTTTCCCATGCCTCAAAGAGAGACTCACCATCAAACTGGCAAAAAGATAAAATTTCATTACGTAATCTAGCAGTTTTAGAAGGTGGAAAATATTTTAACAAAAATTTTTTAGATAATTCATCCCAAGTGGTTATTGAATCTAATGATGACAACCATTCTTTCGCACTTCCTATTAATGAGAATGGAAATAAGCGAAGGCGGAGAGCGTCATCAGAGACACCAGGTTGCTTATACATATCACAAACCGATAGGAAATCCATGATATGCCTATTAGGATTTTCAGTAGGCAATCCACTAAATTGTCCTATGGTTTGTAACATGTTAAATAAAGCTGGTTTGAGCTCGAAGTGAGTTGCATCCACCGGTGGTGCAATAATACTAGGTTGTAACCCTCTTGCAAGAGGTACAACCCAATCTTGGATTGCCCTATTATCATCATTAGCTACTGCTACAATCGGTGGAAGTGGAGGCATTTGTTGTTGTTGTGGGTCCATGGCTTCTTCTTCTATGGCTTCTTGTGCTCTTCTTCCAGCAGCATGCAAGTTTCTCAAAGTCCTTTCAATCTCTGGATCATAAGAAAACAAGGGTGATCGCACTAATCGATGCATAAACAAATGGTAACAAATAAATGATAGCAAGGAAGAAGACAATGATATAGTTTTTTTTCTTTTTTCTTTAAATCAGACCCTAAAATCTAAAGATAAAAGAAAACTCTCAAAATTCTAATCCTAAATTAACTTAGAAAATTCAGTCTCCCGGCAACGGCGCCAAAAACTTGTTCGAATAATTTTAGTGACATGCAAGTATACATGGTCAAAACAAGTAATATAATGATAAATTAGAGTATCGTTCCCACAAAGAGATGAATTTCCTTATATTAATTAAAGAAAATGAAATTAAGAACAAAACAGAAGCAATTGACTTAACTAAATCTAAATAATAATTTTAAATAAAAGAAGAAGTTAAAATGATAAAATTCGTTCTAGAGTTGAATTTCCCTTAACATGAATTTAATCTTCATTAAATCTTCCTCTTATCTTTTATTCCCTCAGATTGTCGATCTAGGATAATTATATGACATGGTGGCTCCCGCTCCTTCATGCTTCTATTATTTTGCCTCAATTTCTACCTCCCGGTGATAATTGATTAATCAACAAAATAATGCATTAAGAATTGCCTTACAATCGCATACGGTGTTGTGTATCTCCCGACCACAACGACAAACAAGTCAAAAGACTCGTCGTATGATGAATTATCAATGACTAATCTAATTAATTTCTCCCGAAATCTAATTAAACCTCATGATCTAAGAAATAAGTGATCAATCTACTCTTAGCATTTAGAACATGATAATTCAAACAATCCGATTGAATAAAAGAGTAAGAGCATGAAATAAATTTAATTAAATCATGTTAAGTTCGATTCTTCTCTAGAAGGAAAGATTCTTCTCTGGATAAACTGATGGTAGAACTGATACATACAAAGGGGTGAGTGGGAATCCTCAAGTGAAAACTCTATTATGTCTGACAACTCTAGGTTATAGGAAGGAGGCTGAATCTCATGAAAATCTGGTCCCATTACTCAAGAACTCTCACTAGGTAATATCTCATTCTCACATGTAGTGTCTGACGCTAGGTAAACAGGGGATCCACTAGGTTAAGAAATACCCGCTACATAGGTATGTCACTTTGATTTATGGTAAGGTCAAGGTGTCATACAAGTGGTAGGGAGATGAAATCCCTATGTAGCGTATTGGGTGGCCAAAATATCAGTGGGTCTATGGACTTGTCTCTAAGGTCACCATAATTCACTATGCCACAGGTGATCAGGCTGTGGAACAGTCAATCAATGACGAATCTCAGAAATGGCTTCTAAGTGGCTCTAGTTCAATCAGCTAACAGTAGGCACATATTTCTCGATACCGTACTAGTCACGCACTTCTAAACGGGTGGGGTTCAGATGACCCAAAGAACCACTGTCTCCCCTCAAGTCCACAGGGACTCATAGTGAGGTTTGACACATGTCTTGTCCACTCTTCAGTGGTGTGTGACCTGCCATCCCGTACTGATTTGTAGTACTAATCTTGAGCCACATGACTACTACCGCTGTGGTAGACTCTCAAGCATGGCTATCAATCAAGATGAGCATACACTGGAATCACTCTCTGGTCAGCATGGCCTGTTCTGTTTGAAGTCCATGTCTACATCGCTCTCAAGCTGGGGTGAAATCCTCATCGGAAGATCATTCTGCAACATCTACCTGCACTGTAAACCCTAATCAGTACCATAAAGATACCTCTATACTCAGGGCAAGGCTCAATCCTATATCTCAAGGTGAGAACCTAATCGTGCTGGTGAAACACAAGGGAATCACTATCCTTCTAGAAAACCCTTCCTCACTAACCCTCTATCTATGCCCAATACTCTCATATAAGTAGAATTCCTATCACTGGTTGGCCCATCACTAAATGGAACAACATGTGTGACTGTCTACTAACCATCTAATCTATGCTGGTTATGGCCTATGGATGTATTATCATGCAATCTGCACAATCTGATCATTGAGACCATCCCATCTAGAGGTCATACTGTCATGTTCCCTGATTCTGTCCATGCACATCCCTATGAGATGCTCACTAACAGTGCCTGATGGGGTTACCTTGCAATATGCATCTGACCCATAGGTGTCAGGTCAAGACAATGATTGCAAGAGAGCTATGAAGTTAGATCCTATGCTATCTCATCCAAATAACCTCTGTTTTCCTAACTCTTCTCTGTTCTGCTAATTTCCATTGTAGCTATATCATGTTCCTCATGTGTTGGCCCTACTAACCTCTAACTAATCTACTCGGTTGGCAGATGAGCAATACACAGACAGCGGTAGTACATCTTTGGTTGGTGGTAGTGCATCTCGGACGGTGGTTGTGCACCTCCGCGGTGACTGTGCAACTCGGTCGGCGGTTGTGCAACTCGGTCGGTGGTCGTGCACTCGATCGGCGACAATTCTATCTAAATACTAAAAATTTGATCTTGATCGTATACATCATAAATACACTCTACTGTCTCTGACATATCTTGGCTCCTAACAACTCGGCTTAGGTTGTCCAATCATGCGTGTTTGATCCAGAGGGGTTTGGATCATGGTGCTGAAACATATGATGGTAAACCTATGCCGAACCCACTTTAATCTCCTGAAATCTGGGTGGCTACTTCCATCAGTGTTGACTGGCCCTCAAATGACACTCACTGATCTGGTGCCTTCTTCGTAAAATCCTATCAACTATCGGACCTCGTAGGCAATGGCGGTCCTGATCTTTTCCTTCGCATATTGAGATCTCTGTTGGGCAAAGAGAGGCCAAAACTGCTGCCCGTAGGTCATAAACTAGTGGAAGAGGGGAAGATGAGGTAACGTGCCTATCAAACCGTCAATCCACCTCGCTACTCATCCATTCATCACTATCTTCTGAAAGTGGTCCATCTCTAGTCGTCTGCACAAACTCTCATCTATGCTCCATATACTCCAATGGCTCCATTGGCATAATCCCAAACTTCATCCTGAGGGATTTGTCTAAGGCACTTGCTAGTCCATCTCACGTGCCAACTGACTTTCCAGTATCTCTATACTTCAAGCTCCTTACTGTTACTCCTTTTCGTTTTACTCATTCTCACAATGTACACCACGTCCCATGAAAGCAGGACTAATGTAGTGAAATGCAAAAAAGACGGACGCCTAGTCAACATCCAATTCAACCTTAGCTTATTGACATGTGGACACCATGGCTCATCTAAATCTCTTATGCGATGGACAGAACTAGTGGGTCTCTAAGCCCATCATGACAAGCCTGTCAGATTCCTGCTGACATCTACTTATATCTATTGACATATAGATCTGGTATAAGATGAGATCTTATTCCCATTCTACCTCTGCTAGCACTGCAACATGTCCTACTCACATCTAACCAAACAGTCTGATATCATGATAAAAATCCAAAGAAATGACTTGCCAGCTCAACTAAAACCACTTCCACATACTTCTGGTCAAGTCTTGAATACACTGTTATGTAACTAATTTGTGAAAAATATCTGCATGTAAAGAAAATCAAAAGAAACATACCTGCCAGCTGGACTTGGAGTAGTCTTTGCACACACTTTACCTATAAAAGTATCTTCATTTTAATCGACCGAGAGTGGCTCTGATACCAATTCTGTAACACCCCAAATCCGGTTCACGCTCGTGAACCAAACCAGCATGTTACAAGCCCTGGTTAGGTTGGCTAATCCGAACCTAACTCATGCGCATCCAATCTTGGCGTCTTAAGATGAAGATACAACTCGCTAATGCATGGATGAATGCACAAACCCTAACGTGGTACTACATGAATGACATGCAATTCAAAGTACTCACCAATACAATTATGATCAAACTCAATAAAAATTCTAAAATAAAATGGACAGAGACTCCCTTAAAAGTGCAATTAGGGTCCATCCTGTCAAAACAATATATACCAATATATATGCATATATCAACAATTTCAATTACACATAATCTAATATACTGTATACTCATTATGGAACTTGGGTTTCAACCCACCACACTTCCGTTGCACGCTCTGATCACATTTCATCTCTTGTCATCATGTCTTACCTTTTCATCACGTCATAACATCATCTCATTGCATTTAATCATATCCTATCATGTCTTAGCATTTGACATCATTCACAATATAATAGCATCAAAAATAGAATATTAACCACTCTATCGACTGACATGTGTGCAAGCGACAACAATGCTCCTCTGTCCAAGTTGGCTCCTCAAACTCGTGATTATTACCTACATATAGTATAAAAACACGTCAGTAACAAGTGTTACTGGTCTGGAAAATAAAATAACTATAACAAGCTGGCTATGAGAGCAAACTGTCATATGAAAGAAAACATCATATACTACACGTAAACACTTTGAAGGGCATTATTGAGGAGCCATTGGGCTGCAGACCCGGTAGCATCCTGAACTTTCTGATCTGTTGCTGCTAATGTCGCTCTCGGCATTTTCTTACTTTATTTTCTAGTCTCAAATACTAAGCCCTCTCCTTACCTCCATATTTCTCCTGACCTTGAGAACGAAGGCCGAGTACTCTCAGGCAATCGCCTTTAGTATCCTTTGAACCACAAGTCCAGACATGCGCTGTACTAAACAGTACCCATAAACCTCCACATTCTCTGGGTGTGAGGAACTCAAACGCGGAGTTGTCAGGATCCCTCGGGAAAGGAACAGTCCACTATCACTAATCCAGAGCCCGCTTTGACTGTCACGGCATCTGCTCATGGTATGTGCAGTCAGTTTCTCCATCTCTCAACTCACTGAAAACGTGAAAACTACATATATATATATATATATATATATATATATATATATATATAGGTTTGGGTAGGAATTTATATAATAGGCCCGAAGGCAACTTGTGGTGGATCTTGTTTTCAAAATCATCCTCGAGGGATCTCATCCTAGAGGGGTTATTAATTCGGAAAATTGTTCGGTTAAATGGCCCGAGTTAAGTGGGATCCAATAAAACACCACTCAACCTGTCCTGCAAATAATAAAATAAACATACAATATGAAGAGAATGTAAAATAGAGATGAGTCCTAAACGGACCTGGTAGAAGCTCTAAGCGTGTCATCGCGCCTAGGCGACGAGCTCCTACTCCGTACCTACACATCAAAACTAAATACTAACGCCCGCTAACTAAATGATGCATCAAACTCAATGATCAACACACAACATAATAATCATCCATCACAATCAACAATCAAATAATCATAAATGTAAATAATCCTAACTCATCCTATTCATACCAATTTTATTATGTTTTTCTAACTTATGTCGTGATCCCTTATCATGCTCCGACTCGATCTACCTCATTAGATCACTTACATTCATCCATTACCAATCAAATCATGCATATCATTATTTCTTTCATGCTCAGACTTTTATCATGTCAATCAATCAATCCTATCATGTTGTGCTAACAATCATTAATTTTAAATAATCAAATCAGAGGTAATTATACCTCTCATCGTCAAGAATCGGCGACTGCTAGGGTTTCGTCACGCGTCTCGGAACTCAAATTCGGCGCTCATCGGCATCTAAAGCTCGATTGGGTTTGACTGGATGAGCTCCGCGAAAGATTCGTTGAATTTCAACAAATCCAATTTTTCGGCAGGTTCTGGTGGTTTTTCGACGGTTTCAATGGTTTTCAGGCAGCTCTCCGGCGGTTTTCCGGCGACAATCACCAGCGGCGTCTATTGACTGGATGGGGGTCATATTGGTTATCATTGGAACCGGCTCAGAAAGCTCAACGCATCTACGATGTCGACGTGGCCAGTAGAGGTAGCGGCTCACCGGGAAATGTCTAAAATAGAGCGGCAGCAATGGGTGAAGAAATCCGGTCGGTCTGGGTGGCAATGGCCTCCGCTCCGGTCGGAAAAGATCACTAGAGGGTTGAGGGTGCCGAGGCTACCACCCGATCGTGGCGGCAACGGTCGCCGGTGGCAGAATCAGTGACTCGACCGTGGTTCTAGGCGTGCTGATTCCGGCATTTTGGAGGTTGGGCGACAACCGGGACTGGTCAGGGCGGCACGGCGATGCTACGGCGAGGCCTGGCGGCACCGATTGGTGGCAAGGTGGCGTCGGCCACAGTGGCGGCAGCATGCATAGTGGGTGGCGTGCGGCAAGGGTTTGGGGAAGAAGAAAGGAAAGGTCGGGGGAGAGGAAGAAAAGGGCTGGTGGCAAACTTGTAAATAAGACTTGACTCATGTCCAACTCGAGTCAAGAATAATAACTAAGTCGTATTAAATCCTTAAAAAAATCGGAAAAATCCCATAAAATCAAACAAACACCAAAACATCATAATGATATACTCTAGAACTATCAACTCACCCAAATTACCCATAACGCGTCCTAACGCGGTAAACGGCCTAAGACTAATTCTACGATCCACTATATATAAAATAAAAAAAGTAACTGGCATACTCTCATATATCTGATAACTCATTCTGTTCTGCTGTATTCATGACGTTATCATCATATACTTGGGTACGCATGACCCTCATGGCTCATACACGCGACTGGCGTCGGCTCAGTACACGTGTTCTGAAACTGACTTGACTCAAAAATAACAGTCGAACCGACCAGTTCTGAATCTAAAACCCTGACTCAAATCGTGGGTTTTACAAATTGCATCATATTTATGCCTCCTTGTCAACTCTTTTTCTTTTACCCGCATGTTGTAATGAATATATACAGTATCATTTACTCTCTTCCTTGCAAGTTAATTTCTTTTTTTGGTATGTACTTGGTCAAAAGTGCTCTAATTACGTTCACAACCCGATGATAATGAAGTTTGACTAAATATTCTAATTGCTATCTTTTGTAGCTCAGGGCAACTTATACCATGTTGCTCCCACCATGATGCTATATTTGACAAATTGGTTTACTTATAAGCTTGTTATAAAAATGTAATGTGGAGAAAGGTGGATTTTACCTGGATAAAGAACTTTTCTATTGGTAATTGCAAGAGAATGTCCAAAATCTTCTTTTACAGATACAAAATCAGACCACTAAAAAATATTAAAACTAAATTAGTAATCATATTTAGTTATACATAAACATTTATATATAAAAATTAAAAATAATAGTATCTTGACTGCAAAGATGTCATGGATCAAGCTACCTCATAGAGTTCCAAACGACAAATGACATCATTGAATGCACGATACACCTCATTTGGCTACAAAATTATTCCCAATCAAACACAAGCAATATAAAATTGTTAAAAAAATCATAAAGGTATGTAAGTCAAATGAGAACATACAATGGTAGATTCAGGGCGATAACGAGTTTGAGGATTAAGCATATATGCTGTAGCATGAAGAGGATGACAAAATTGATTCGCCCATCTCTTGGTAATGATATCAACAAATAACTTGTATCATTCTACTTTCATGCCATGTACCTCTTTTATTTTTTCTATAGTCTTTTGCATTTTATTATAAACAAATGGCATCGAAGGTCTTTCATCACTATCCATCAATTTCAAAAATCGAACAAGTGGCTCAATTGTTTTATGCACAAATTCCATCTTCTTCCAAAAATTTGCACTTAAGACAATATTTTTAGCTGCTATTCCATCCTCATCTTTTGCAAACTTCGATGATGGATACATTTTAGAGACAAACATCTTTTTCAATGCCTGCTTATGTTCTAGGAAACTAGCAATTATCAAAAAGTGAGTACCAAATAGAGTAGCTCCAGGTCTCACCAATTCATGCCCATTTGTGAAATTATTTCTCATAAGAGCCAACAACTATAAGTGGTTGTATATTAGTTTTGTGACTTTTTGTGCATTCATAATGTATGTTCTAACTTTCTTGATTTTTGCAAAGTCTTTAAGCATCAAGTTTATACAATGGGCAGCACACAGAGTCCAACATAGATGTGGTCTCTTATGTTCTAGCATCCTCCTGGCAGCTTTGTATGCCAAAACATTATCAGTAATGACTTGCACAATGTTTTCCTCCCCAACTTCTTCTACTACTTTGTCCAGTAAACTAAACAAATACATAGCATCCTTTTTTTTGTTTGAAGCATCAACTGATCCAAGGAAATACATTCCTCTTGGGCAGTAAACTAGAATATTGATCAGAGTTCTACCAGATTGATTGGTCTACCCGTCAGACATAATAGAATAGCTCGTTGTCTTCCTCTAAGCTAGCATTTATAAAAAGCCACTTCATCAGTAAGAAGTTTACCTGACAAAGAACTTCTTCCCAGAGGTTTGATCCCTTGATCACTGTATCTACCTGCCACATCAATCATTTTATGAAAGTAAAGTGACTCTACAATATGGAAAGGAATGGCACAGTGATAGAAGAATCAAGCAATGGCTGTGTGCAATTGCTCTTTTGTTTTCTTTTCTATTGTCGTAGATATTCTCATTTGCTTTGATATCTCCTCTTCTCACTTTCAACAAAGATGTCTTCCTCTTCCTAGTAGACTTAGAGCACCCAATATCTTTTTGTTTACTTTGCTCCCGAACTTCTATCTCTTCCATATCTGAGTCAAGCAAACCATATGACCCTATTTCTTCTCTAATCCTTTCTTTTTCTTTTTTGGCCTTTTCCACACTTTTGAAATAATCTTTCATTTTTTGAACATCTGCTTCAGGAACTTTCTTACAAGCAGCAATATTTCCTTTGATTCCAACAATATGTTGCTTGAAGCGATATATCTACTGATTTTTTTGCAAAAGTTACAGGTGACTTGCTTCTTAGATGTGTTAACTGGTGTGCTATATTTCCAACCAATATCCATCTTCCCTATGACAAATCTGGCACTGATAAAAAATACAGTAACAACTAAATTCAAAATCTAAGTGAGTGTCATCATAATTGAGATCAACCATCATAATTGAGATCATAAATTATAGTAATCAACCATCAACAAATTTGCAAAAATCAACAGCAACATTGTCTAGTAACAACGCCAAAGACCAGCAAAATTATACCCTACAACAAACAAAAAATTTGCACACTGGGCATCAAGGTAAAAAATTCTATATATTGGGAGTAAAAGCAAAGCACAAGGTCAAAAATTCTATATATTTATATAATTGTATAACAAATTTACTTTGAAGGAATGATGATATAACAAAATGATAATAACCAATCTGCTCACTTCATATAAACACAATCACAGACATGACAAGAAAGAAAAAGCTCAACAACTTGTAAAATCATTCAAATTAGATTCAGTCTCCAGCCATATTGCACTTCAGACAGCATGCACTTCAACCAATCCATTCGCCAAGCCAAAGTGGTAGAGGATGGCCAACAAGAATGTTAATGGAGACATTCAGAAAAGTCTTTGTTTTATGAAATGCTGGACATTGTCTGTGATTGAATGAAGTGGACGAACAAGATCCCCTATCTCATTTACTTATGAAATGCTGGACAATGATGAAGATGGTGACAACCATAATGAATCCTTCTTAAACTAGATTGCTTCCTCTAGACATGTGCCCACTAACTAAACTCAAAGTGTCTACTCTGCAATGCAAATATTATTGAATTTAGTTCCAAACATATCAGGTGAATTTACTCTGCATGGCAACTTGTCTACTCTGCATGGTGACAACTAAATGAAGAAGAAAACAAAGACTGCCAAAAATATCATTGAATTTAGTTCCAAACAAACAGACGACAAAACAATCACACCCGGAATAGAACTAATTAAATGAATTATAAACTTGAATACAAGGGAACAAATTAACCAAATTGCAGAAAATCCGTGAACGATTTGCAAATTTGGTACAACCAAAGTAATCATACAAATTGCAGAAACAATCAACTCAAAGTAATCATACAAATTTGGTACAAATTTGCACAGCACACAATTTCTAATAAAAAATAGCAGCTAAATATCAAATATTTACTAAACAAGAAAAATTTCAAAATATTTTTGCAACTTTACAGCAGAGGCTAGAGGGAAGGGCGGCAGTGGTAGGCGAGGTCGGAGGGTGGAGGGGAGGTCGGAGGGCGGAGGTGAGGTTGGCGGCGGCCGACGGGCGAAAGGAGGGATCGGTGGCGGCAAACGAGTGGAGGGAGGGATCAGGGTCAATTTTAGGTTTTTAAAATTTAAATTCAAATTTACCCATGCTTAAATAATTTATTTAATATCATACCTAAGATATTTTAAGTCATTTACCCATAAAACGATTCTTCCCGATTTACCATGATTCCAAATCGGGGTGAATCGGCCGATTCTGAGACCGATTTTTCCTCAAACGATTTGACGCCCAAATTAGATTCGATCACTCCTAATCCGATTTAAATCAACAGATTTCGAGTGGAATTGGCCGATTTCACGATCCATGCCTCAAATTCTTCCATGTCCCAACCATACTCAAAAACCAAAGTAACAAAAAAAAACACATTTCACCATTTTTTTTTATCATGCAAAGAAGGATAATTCATAAAAACGTTGAAAACACAATTCAATTCATTTTGAATGAAGTAAAAGCCAGAAAACTTTATGCATATGTAAATATCAAAGATAAAACCACCCAGTGATACAACTAGCTTAAATTCCAGCATTCCACACTAGGATTCCATACCAGCAGATAAGTGTCTCATTCTTCTTTCTTTTTCTCTTAAAAAGACAACATAAGAACTTTCTAGTCTATCCAACAACAAAATGTAAACAAACTGCCACAAATCCATCTATTTTCCAACAATATACAACCTATAAAAGAAAAAAACAAACACCTTCTCCTTTGTGTGAAAAAAAAGGCTTCTTCTCCCATCAAACTTCTTCCATTTCAGAATACATAAAGTATAAACCATAGGAGAAAAAGAAAAAACCACCTTCAATATTCTTTAGAAAAGACAAAAACTTGTATAATTTCACAATTTATAAAAATCACACACAGAGATTCACATTTCACATACAGAAGCATTTCAGAGGTGTTCCACTTCATTCACATCACATCATTGATCATTTTCATTATAATTTTATTTCATTCTTCATTGATTTGTCTAGTCTTCACATGTGTCTTTCAACATACAAAACAAAGCCCTAAAGCTCATCCAACCTATGTTTTTATTCTAAGTACCTATACAAGATGGTTTAGTGTACTTAGATTAATTTTTATTTTGCAGTTTCAGGACTTTGAGGCTTAGAAAATTCTTGCACAAAATGGTAGACTTTCTTGCTCCAAAGTATATCGTGTGCAAAATAGTTCAAAAATAGGTTAGTAATAATAAATTTCATATATTTTAAGACAAGGTAATTGAGTATTTCAAATGCTTGAAGGTTCTCATACATGATCATTTCATGTGGCTCACTAGCCCAAAATACCATTCTCCTCATACGGCCTACATGCCTCACATCACAAAAGCAAACCACATCACAAAAGCAAACCACATCACACAAAAACAACTAAGTCAGTCATTCCATGAGTCATTCTCGATCCTTACGACTACCCGGCCAAGCCTACAACACTAAATTATATAGAAAACATAGGTTAGTAATCAAAGATTACCACTCTGAAAATAACTACAAAAACATATTTCCAAACTAACAAATGAATGACTCATTATCCACGGGAAACTTTATCATTAAATTAGAAACTTCTTCACACACACATTATCATACTATTGAAATATGATCGGTAAGACCTAATCATAATCACAAAAATAAACATGGACATGAATCAGAGATACTCTATAGTGACATGCCAGTACTACGACAAAAAGGTTTAAACCAATAGTAACATATGTCCTGATTCACTTAACAGGAAGTCACACTATAATCACCACAACATTGCATGGACCAGATACACTCAACGGGAAGCATGCACATACAAGATATACACTGCTAACAAGTAATATAAATAACTATAATTATACAATTAACCACCAACCAAGCACCATAGGTGGGTATTGACCAGGCCCTTCGATTAATGTCATGCTTCTAGCCATCATGCCTACATAGAAAATCCAAAAATCATACCAAAAGTATAAGGCCTGGGAAGTGTTGATACGTAATGCTATAGATACTTTTGATTTGGATCTCATATTTTCGAAATTCACATCAAGAGATCTCAAGCTTATAGTTTTATTAATCCAAAAAATTTGGTAAGATGATCTATAGGTAGTGGGATTTAATGAAATGTCACTAACTACGTCCTAATCAAAACTGTAATAGAGCCAAGCAGCAGACAAAGTAGAGAGGAGTTCTAACGGACTTGTGAGGCAAGCTCCATGGCCTAGCTCGGCAAGCTCGACTTCGTACAACTTAACAAATGCAGACCATTACTCAAACCTTGAATGATGCGTGCATGCAATGACATGTAGACAATCCTAAATGTAGCAAATAACGTGACATACAAAGGACCAGGAAATTAAATACACATTATACCACATAAGATGTCATTCCCATGGTGAGCGTATTATAATCACTGATAAATATTCTTTAAAATAAAAGAAATATCGCAAGATCACGGTTCATTATAAAATAATTTCCAAGATTCAACCTACACATTTTAATCTAACAAGAGATATTGAAATGCTCGAGAATTTCAGGGTGGATAATTTATCTAAGATACATAATATGCTAATCGAGAATAAGATCTCGGTAAGATTATAAAAAATAAATTATGATTTCTAGTCAATTATTTAAACTTAACTCTGATGACAATTTTGTCGTAACGATTTAAATCTAAAGAACTTGAAAGATCTAGCATCACACCTAACTAGTGCTAGTGAGTTAAATATTATCATTATTAAAATAATCTTATATCATTTAGTTAATTAAGTTAATTATTAATCAACTTAAGATTTATGCACAATGATCATTTCACAACTAAATATGAGTTATATTATTATTTTGACTATTTAATAAATTAATCAAGTGGGCACGTGTAACGAGATCACTAGAAAGTGAACAAAAAATTATAAAGTTTTAATTTTTTAAAAATTCCAACCATCACTAGGTAGATTTAATTGGTATATTTTACAAATTTAGGTTGACATGATTATTTTATTATATTTAACACCAAAAAATCATACAAACTATAAAAATCACATTTTTATCGCAATATCAACAAGAAAATTATTAGATCTACGTGAGGAGATGATGATCTAGCTATCTACATGCATAATCATGGAGATTTACATGCAAACTATGCATTGCGCACAAAATGAAAAGATATAGGAGAGGAAGGATTATACTTTGATGGGGAGGGAAAGAGGAGGAAGAGGATGAAAAGAGGGGAAGAGGAGACCCAAACGACAGCATGACAACCTACGGCGGTGGTGACTAGTGGCCAGTGGTGGTGGTGACCCACAGCATAGGCAACCGGGAGGGAGGAGCGAAGGAAGTGGAAGGGAAGAGAAGAGAGAAGGAGGAGGGAGGAGGAAAGGGGAAGGAGAAAGAGGAAGGAGGAAGAAGGAGATAGATGGGGTGGCCAAAAGAGAAAAGGGGCGGAGGAGGGGGATCGGCCATGATAAAAAGGGAGAGGAGAAGAAAGAAGGAAAGAAGGAGGGCGACAACAAGAAAGAAGAAAAGGAGGGAGGGAGAAAAGGGGAAAGAAGAAAAAAGGGAGGGAGGAAAAGGAAAAGAAAAAGAGGAAGAGGGAAGAAAGAAAAAAGAAAAAGAGGTGAGGGGGAAAAGAATAAAAAAGAAAGATGAGAGGGAGAGGGAGAGAGATGTTCAAAATGCACGCAACAAGATTCTAGTTAACGCAAAACAAAAAGCGTGACATACATGAAACACCTGCGAACACGATCATAATCTACACAACACAATTGAACAAAACACGAGCCACCGACTTAGCAATTGGGGCTAACGGAAAACTCAATCATAAATACACCTAATTCCCAAGCCCCCAACAATACATAAGTATCTTCTTAGCACCAGGCCAATCGAACCGGACCGACCATGTACTATTTAGATTAAGCCAACTATAAATCACAAGTAAAACACCAGGCCCACGGGCAGGGTTTTTTGTAATCCATCTTCTTTAAGCTCTTCAAGAGGTGGGAAATAGCATCAAGGCAACAAGAACATTCAGACAAACATACAACCTAGCACACCTTAACTTAGCAAATACATATAATAAATGCTATTCATATATACTAAGTATAGATAAGGTGTTTTATTTCATGTTTAATTAGTTGGTGCTTATAGATCTATATAAGCTGTATTTTTTGTATACATTGGAGTTTTCTTATGTTAATGCGACCTTGGTTTTGTTGGGCCGCTACTTAAGCTCTAAAACCACTGTTGGGCCCTTAAGGTCTCCAAAAAGACTTTAAATAACTAAAGAAAACTTACAATAGGTGTCACAGGCCTCTCTTAATCCAAAAGCTAGTTCAAAGAATAAGGCTTTCCCATTAGCCTATATACAAGTCACCAACAACCTTTACAACCGATGTGGGACAAACCCAACAACTTCCCTTCACACATCGGGCGTGGACCCGAAATCATCATCGTCTGACACACTCCCCTTAAATCAGACGGCACCCACCTGGCAAACTCTTCTTCAAATCAACAGGTGGAACCCATGAAGAAAACAACAACAATCGGCGTAGGCAAACCGGCTCGAACTTGGCTCTGATACTACTTGTTGGGCCCTTTGGGCCCCCACCCAAGCTCCGAAACCATTGTTAGATCCTTCGGGCCCCCAAAAGAGACTTTAAGATTAATGGTGTTTGGGTGGGGGCTCAAAGGGCCCAACAAGTGATATCAGAGCTTTGGTTCGTTCGCCTATGGAGGTTCGTGGAGAAGATTAAACTTCTTGTTTGCTTTTGATAAGATGGTTGAGAAGAGTACAACTAAATTTCTACTTACTAAATTTGATGGAAGTAATTTTCCTATGTAGAAGGTGAAGATTCATGCCATATTGGTGAAAGATGGTTGTGTTGTTGCTCTTAAAGGCAAGGATCAGAAACCAGAAGGTATGGCAGATGCACAATTTACTAGAAAAGATGAGATTGCTAAGGTTGATATTTTATTGGCCTTGGATGATAAGGTATTATTTAATGTGCATACTAATGATACAACGGCAAAGGCTTCGTGGGATAGTCTTCACAGAATATATTAAGACAAGTCCTTAATAAGTAAGATTTTTCTAAGGAGACAATTGTATAATTTGAAGATGAAGGATGTGACTTCTATTCATGAACACTTAAACGTGTTTAACAGCTTGATGAATGACCTATTGGGAACAAGTGTAAAGGTTGATGAGGAAGAACAAGTCATCTTACTTCTTTGTTCAATGTCAGACTCATGGGATAATTTAATTATGAGTTTGAGCTACATTTTTGAACTTACCTTAAACTCTGTTACAGCATCACTCTTGTCAGAGGAGCTAAGAAGAAAGTCAGCAATATCAACTTCATCTTCAGGGGAGCAAGCCTTGGTTTCTGAGGTGAGCAAGAGTGGGTTCAAGTGGACAAATAATGGAAGAAAGGTGATAAGGTGCTTCTATTGTAACAATGTTGGTCACATAAAAAGGTATTGCAAAAAATTAACAAGGGATATGCAACATGACAAGGAAAAGGACCAAGAACAACAAAATGATAAAGTCAATTCTATTAATTATGGAAATGACGTAGTACTTTTTACTTCTTGTAATGATGAGTGCTTTCGTAAGACAGATAATTCAAGTTGGATTGTAGATTATGGAACTTCCTTTCATGCAACATCATGTAGAGCTCTTCAATACCTATAAATCAGAAAATTTGGGAATGGTGAAGATGGAAACTGGTAACACATCACGTGTTGTTGGCATGGGAGATGTGCATATGGTGACTTTTTGGTCACAAATTATTTTTGAAGAATGTGAGATATAGTCCAAGCTTGAAGGAAAATATATTGTCTTTGGGTAAGTTGGATGATATTGGCCATAGTTCTCAATTTGCTAGAGGAGTATGGACGTTATCCAAGGGTGCACTTATCATTGCAAAAGGGGAAAAATATAGCAACTTGTATATGACATTATTTCAATATGTTAAGAGTGGAAGTACTCTTAATGGGTCTCCTAAGCAAGTATGGCGTCAACAGGTTGATCATACTAGGTAGAAATGGAATTCGGTAATAAAATTCTTAGTAATGATCATACTCATGATAGAAGGAAAGTTGTTGTCAAGTTAGAAGATGAAAATAAGCTATTTTTTGAAACCCGAGTGGATGGGTTAGTAAAGATGTTTAAAGAGAAGTTGATCTTAAATAACGAAAAGTAAAGTCGTAATTCTTTCCCCAAGAGGGTGGGGGAGATGTGTTAGAAGTTCAAATCAAGAGAGATAAAGTGCATTCCAGATGAGTCAGAAGAGGAAAAGTGTTGAGATATTGTATTCCTCACGTGATGACGGTCGAAAAGCAGTCGACAATGGTGCTTCAAGTTCGACTGGTGATTGACAAGTGGTGCAGAGTCGAAGATTTTTCAAAGAGTTTTTCACATGGGTTGAGAAGGGGAGATTAGAAGGGTTGTGTCTCTTTTCCATGTGAAGGATGTTGAAACCAACCCTAGTGTGTTCGGTATGATTCGGGAGGGGAGAATTGTTGGAGTCCCTCATAATGTGAAAAGACGTACAATTACATGGGAAATCATAAAGACATGGAGTTATTCTAAGAGGTACGAGGAATTCGAGAAGAATTATTGAAGACGATGAGTATTTATTATTTGGCTCTTGGTATCTACGAGGTTGGTTTTCTTTAATATATATATATATTATATATATGTAGTTGTATTCTGAAGTAAAAGAGATACATAACTGAATTAAAGAGAGTACACAATTGAGAGTGTTGTTTTAATTGTGAATTGTGAGTTTCTTTAATTGTGTTCCAGTTAGAGATTGTGAGTTGTTTCCAATTGAAAAGTGTGAGGATTTTTCAATTGGAGTGATTTGTGTACTTATTATTGGTAATAGTGGATGGTTTGTGGTTTCCCTTATATTTTGACGTTCCACATTAAATTATTGTGTATTTATTGACTCTTGTTCATTACTTGTCAAAGCATATCAAGGAGTTAAAGGATTTTGTGTGTTACAATCCGAACAGGTTTGTCTGTATTTGGCATTCCTTGGTTTACAATCTTTCATTAACATTCAACCATTTTTTGCTTGCAATCTCTCCTTGTTGGTACAGATTTGGCACACACATGTAGATGATAACCTCAATCTTGTACACGATCTTTTTTCTGGTTAAAAATAATGGTATTTTAACCGGTATTTAATAAATATTTATCACAAAGAATATTTTAATGTCTAATAAAATATTTTAGTTATAATTTTAGAACCAAGTTGAAGTTGGTAAAATCCAATTGAACTAAATACATCCCATATGTCGTCTATAAATTCATATTAATCGGTACAACACTCAAAACTTTCACTTGCCCTTCATGATTCTTCATGCAATTACCCGGTCTTATCTTATCTTTCACACTCATGAATGGCCAAGATCTCTAATCAATTGAGGGTGTCTATCAAGGTGAGTCTGTCTGGTTTTGTTTCTCTTAAATTTGGTCGGTTTATCTTTTAATTTAAGACGAGCCATACTATTAATATAGATTGTAATATACCATATTATAAGTATTAAATATAAGACTAATTTAAGGCCTTTCGTTTAGACTTCCACGTGATCCCCGTAAGAACATTGGTAGCGACCAACTAAGAACAGGAAGACCATCTTTTCGGTTGGTGGAAGAAGAAAGTCTTCTTCCCCATACATGCTTCCAAAATTCGGTAGAAGGGAGGGACCTCTGCTTCCTCTCCAACCACACAACTAAACACAGTGAAACGATGGGCATGGCAAAGTGCACGAGTATGTGCTACTTGATGGTTTCCCATTCAGCTCTGGATAGAACAAAGGCAAACAAAGAAATGCAAAAGCCTCAACTTGAATAGCAATAATTAGTGCTTCACTGCTTGTATGCGAACCATTCCAATTTTTGCTCAACGCTCTTCAAATTTAAAGTTCAAATTCACACCAGTGCCGTGGCTTTGAGGAAAAGATTTCAGTGAGGATACTGGGTCAACCTCACCAGTGCAACCTTTTGCTGCTACTCTTGGAAATATGAAAATTTGTCCTCAAGTATGATCACACCCCATTCATGAAGTGGGTCATGGCTTCATGCACTTCTGGTTGTGATGACATTTGATCACCTTATGCGTTGGATGACAGAGATACGCAGACATATGACAAAGAATGAACGAGAGAGGACCATATGAATGAATGAATGCACATCACAAGAACGGTAAGACAAACTTCACTGCCACAGTGAAGCACCCACCTACTAATCTCTGAATTCTTATGCTCACCGTTGGAGAAGGAACGACCTTTGTTCTTGTTCTTCCTTCCTCAGAACAATCATACAAAGATAACAAAATTGCATGCATTTAGAGATAGACAACATGCCATGTGAAAATTTAGCACGGGGATTTCATGCATTCGGTTATGGTTAATATGGTAGAAACCGTAGAATCATTTGCAGAGGCAAAAAAGGCTTAAACATCTTCCCAGTCATTTCCCCTCGCTCGAAGAGCTATGGTTAGAAGATAATCTTGCTCATATCCTTCACTAGAGCTTTGTGATCTGTCATACATTGCACATCACGTTATTCGTTCCACACATTAGTAGATGGATTTGTTCAACAAGCCAGAAACCATAATCAATTCCAAAGTCTGTTAGTAATAATTAATAAGAAGAAACAATTGGTATTGCCTTGTCAAACTGAAGTTGGTTCTCTTCACCTTCCTGCTACAAATCCACGAGTTCCAAGAGACACAGCAACAATCAATCCCACCAATATGAAGTAAAGCACAAAACAACATCACTGGCAAAAGATTTCCAAATTACTAGAGCGAAAACAATCAGACATTTGCAAAACAAAAAAA
>JAURVB010011850.1:0-26497 GCA_033002965.1 Piper betle | reverse complement strand
GATAAGGATTGCTGTATTGCAGCACAGCCAAGATGGCTGTGCTGCACATTTCAGTTGGACGTGATGTGGACGGACGACGACTACATGGACGCGGCCAAGGACTTCACCCTGGACCCGATCAACTTCCCCGCCAAAAACTCCTCCCCTTCGTTCAAAACCTCCACTCCCATGGCCTCCACTACATCGTCCTCATCGACCCCGGCATCGCCGTCAACCACTCCTACGGCGTTTTCCAGCGAGGCCTCGCCGACGACGTCTTCATCAAGTACGACGGCCAGCCCTTCCTCGCCCAGGTCTGGCCAGGGCCCATCTACTTCCCGGACTACCTCAACCCGGCTACTGTTTCATGGTGGGGAGACGAGATCAAACGCTTCCATGATCTCATCCCGGTCGATGGGCTGTGGATCGACATGAACGAGGTCTCGAATTTCTGCACCGGCAAGTGCCGGATCCCCACCGACCGCCCTTGCCCCGGTACGGGCCTGCCATGGGATTGTTGCTTGGATTGCAAGAACATCACCAAGACGAGGTGGGACGAGCCACCGTACAAGATCAATGCCTCCGGCGTTGGGGCTCCGCTGGGCTTGAAGACCATCGCCACCAGTGCGACGCATTACAACTGGGTACTGGAGTATGACGCCCACAGTCTCTACGGGTTCTCCATGGCCATTGCCACCCACGGGGCTCTGCTGGCGTTGCAGGGCAAGCGGCCGTTCGTGCTGTCCCGGTCGACCTTCGTCGGCTCCGGCAGGTACGCAGCGCATTGGACTGGGGACAACAAGGCGACGTGGGAGGACTTGCGCTACTCCATCTCCACCATTCTCAACTTTGGTATGTTTGGCGTGCCCATGGTGGGCGCCGATATCTCTGGATTCTACCCTGCTCCTACAGAGGAGCTCTGCAACCGGTGGATTGAGCTGGGTGCGTTCTATCCCGTTCTCCAGAGACCATGCCAACTACTACTCGCCGAGGCAAGAGCTCTATGTGTGGAAATCTGTGGCCATATCGGCTAGGAATGCTCTTGGGCTTCGGTACAAGCTGCTGCCTTACTTCTACACCCTCAACTTTGAAGCTCACACCCCATTGCTCGTCCCCTGTTCTTCAACTTCCCGAACTTCACAGACTGCTATGATGTGAGCACCTAGTTCATGCTTCGGGGAAGTGTGCTAGTTTCGCCGGTGCTGAAGAAGGCTGCCACTTCGGTGAAGGCGATGTTTCCGCCGGGGTCTTGGTACAACCTCTTTGACATGTCCAAGGCCATCGTCTCCGAGAGCGGGCAGTACCTGACTCTTGATGCGCCATTGCATGTCGTGAACGTGCATGTGTACCAGAACACCATCTTGCCCATGCAGAGAGGGGGTTGACGTCGAAGGTGGCAAGGACGACCCCCTTCACGCTCGTCGTCACCTTCCCCGCCGGCGCCACCTCCGGGGAGGCCAAGGGGAAGGTGTTTGGCGACGATGACGAGCTGCCGGAGATGAAGGTCGCCGGTGGGCACTCGACTCTCGTGGAGTTCTACGCCACACTTGAGCAGAAGCAGGTGAAGGTGTGGTCCGAGGTGACAGAGCCGGAGTTCGCAACGGAGAAGGGATGGGTCATTGAGAAGGTCACTGTTCTGGGTCTGGAAGGACATGGAGAAGGGCTTGAGGTGGAGGTTGATGGAGAGAGATTGAAGGATTCTGAAGTTGTGTTCACAGATGTGTCTGTGAGGGATGTTGATGAATTGGTAGGCGGGAATTATAGGAAGGGGATGATGGTGGAGTTTGTTTTAATTTCAGCCGTTGGATTGAATCAATCCAACGGCTGGAAAGTGCAGCACAGCCATCTTGGCTGTGCTGCAATACAGCAATCTTTATCTCATATATATATATATATATATATATATATATATATATATATATATCACACGAGGGCAAGGAAGTTGTACTGCAGCATAGCCAAGATAACTGTGCTGCAGTGTTTTAGCCGTTGGATCAAATTCAACGGCTAAAACATGCCCCCATAAAAAAAAAAGATTCTGGGCGCGCCGCCGTCGCCGCCACCCCGGCCGACGCGACGCCACCCCCTGCCCCGCCCGTCGCCACCCCACCGGGGGCGGCGACGGGCGGCGGATCTAGCCGTCCCGCATCTTCTCCTGCCGGCCCGCCGCCGGGCGACACCACCACCACCCCGTCCCCCGCCCGCCACCCCGCCGTGCGACGCCCCCGTCCCTCGTCCCCCGTACCCCACCCGCCACCCCGCCGCGACCCACCTCGGCCCCCGCCCGCCACCCCGCCGCGCCGCTCCCCCGTCCCCGTCGCCGCCCCCCCCCCGGCCGTCGCCGTGGCCGGGCACCCTTCCCGCCCCCTCCGCCGTCACTGCTGCGGCGGCGCCAACAAATTTTTTTTTTTTATCTTGGCCGTTGGATGCTAATCCAACAGCCAAGATCAAACTCCAGCACAGCCAAGATGGCTGTGCTGAGCAAGAATCTTTATTCCTATATATATATATACATACTGAAAATGAGTAGGCATAAACCTTTTTTAATCTGTGAATTTTACGTGACTGTCAATTTTTTTATTTAATGTTTCACATTTTGCAATATTTTAAGTCTACCAATAATTACTCATTTGTAACTACGTATAACCACCCACACTACTGGAATGCCAACAGTGCGCGATCAGGCTAAAAGGGGCAAGATTTGGCCACACAGGTGGGATTCGGCTCTCAAAGGTTAAAATAGCCACCACCCATAAAATATAAAAACTTTGTTCCCAATGGCCTAAACGCCGAGATCCAACGAGGTGCGGCTAGATTAGACTACATCTCGTTGGATCTCATCATTGGTGGTTGGAATAGCTGCCACCAAATGTTTTTTACTAATAGGTTGAACTGGACCAGATTCGGCCACCCCCAACCAGATCTAGGTTTAGCCACCCGACGGTCAGATCTGCTGCTTGGCCACTTGTTTTTTTTTATTTTTTCTGATTTGATTTGGGCAGCTCCAAAGGCTCAAAATAAAATGGGCTTTGCAACATGGTTGAGAGTGTTGGGTTTATCCCACATCGGTCATAGAAGTTGTTGGTGATTTGTATATAGGCTAATAAGAAAGCGTTATTTTTTGAGCTAGCTTTTAAATTAAGAGAAGTCTGTGACACCTATTGCGAGTTTCTTTTAGTTGTTTAAAGTTCCTTTTAGAGGCCCGAAGGGTCCAACAGTGATTTCGGAGCTTGGGTGGGAGCCTAAAGGGCCCAACAAGTGGTATCAGAGCCAAGTTCGTATCATGTTTGCCTACGCCGATTATTGTTATTTCCTTTATGAATTCCACCTGATGATTTGAAAAGAGTTTGCAGTTTGCTAAGTAGGTATTATCTGACTTAAGGGGAGTGCGCTAGACAATAATGATTTCGAGCCACGCTTAATGTGTAAAAGAGTGTTATTTGATTTATATATAAGGAAAACCTTATTCTTTTGAATTAAGAGAGACCTGATATACCTTATTACGAGTTTCTTTTACTTAGTTTGGATGGGCCCAAAGGGGCCGAACAGAGAGTAAGATTTCTCGTATATACTTCCCTTGGGTTTCCCATTCGAGTTCTAGATTTTGAAATATTTTTGGGTCTGCCCGGGAGCGACGCCGATGGAGATGCCGTGCGTCTCCACCGTCGATTCCAGGGATGATCGACGGTGTAGACGCTCGGCGTCTCCATCGGCGTCGCTCCCGGGCGGACCCAAACCCACTCCTAGATTTTCTCGAGCAGATGTACCTTCGTTCCTCTCCTCTGACTTCGAATCTCCGTTGACAAACAATTTTTTTGAAATTTTATTATGAAGTGAATTTGTTTCTCGATTGTGTTTGTTTGTTGCTTGGGATTTTCTTTGATGTTAATATTGGAAAAACTTTTCCATGTTACTTATCTTTGCTCAAGCTCTTTCTTCTGTGGTACTACTTGCATTTGCCAATCACAGACGTTGACTGCGCTTTTGATAATTTTGGTACTTTGAGAGCTACTGAATTGTTGCGGCAGAATGAACAGAACATAACTTGTGCTTCTATTTTGATTTGCTAGCATAAGACCCATGAATATAAACAAATATTTACTCTTGTATTTTCCATCACAGGTGGGGTCTCATATCTCAGCTGAACTTGATAATGTGAGTAACTATGAACTTGGCTGCAGAGCTGCCTAACTATGTGGTTCTATTTTCAGCTTTTGAATTGTAAGCACCATTGCGTTTTATTTTGGGATGGGAAAAGTATTGGGACATAGTTCAGATTTTGGGGATTATCATGTGTTATTTGGCGCACAAATGTAGAAAGATGAACAAATCTTCAAGAATTCGGGCAGATTAATTTGTCTGAACAATTACTATAATTTTTTGTTTTTATTCAGCTCAAGGTAAAATTGGCATTTTGAGCATTCACTCTTTTCTTTTCGTCAATAAAACTCCAAATAATTGCATCTGATTTTGTGTTTCTTTCTTAGTAGTTCGTTTTTCTATGATCAATTTGTTTCTCTATTTCTGATCAGCCTCAAGTATTTCTTAGCTGTTAGTATAAATTAGTTATTGCGTCTTGACTTAAGAAATAAGTTTTTTGGTTGTCTCTTTTTATGTAGAAGGGGTTTCCTGTTAATGATTTTGTTTTATTTTCTGAAATATGCAATTTATTTATTTTTAATCCCAGATACTTTTTCTCAACTGCAAATTTTTATTTTCTTTGTATAGACAGGTGTTCGACTCGTCTATAATGTGATTATGTTGGGATATGAATCCATGTGCAGTCAATTTTGCCAAGTCTATATCTTTTTTTTAAAAAAAAATTCTTGACGATCACATGGTTGGATATCAAAGAGGGTTTTCCAGGTGTATTTACTGCTAAAAATTCACTTTAACCTAAAAATAAAATTTGATTTCTTCCTCCTCTCTATGGTTTGTTCTAATTATGTTTTTCAAGTCATTTTGGAAATTAAAAATATTTCTCTTTGGCTTCTTAGATTGTCTATGTAGTTCTGGAAAACTATGATCGCCATAAAAAGGATGACGGAAAAGAAGAAGAGTCACAACACTGCTGTGTGCAAGAAGTTCGAAAAGTTGAAGGCCATGCTCTCCAGTCTACCTCTGAGATAAGACGAGGCCCCTCATGGAAGAACATAGTTGGTGGAGAAGCAAATTTGGCAGGGTAATTTATTATCTTTGCAATTCTATCCTGTATATTTTCATTGAGTATTTTTATTTTTGGTTCTCTTATTATCTTCTTGAATGTTTCTTCAGTGAAGATGCTGATAACCCCCTCTTCTGGGCAGTAGTGTGTCTACACAACATGACAAAGCTAGCTAAAGAGGTCACAACCTTACATCCTGTTGTGGATTCTCTGTTTCGCTATTTTGATAATTAAAGATCTTTGGTCTCCTCAGCATGTTCTTGCTCTTCCAGTACTGCTGGACATGCAGTTTTTGATGGACAAAATGGGTGTGTTTTTCGTTCTATGTGTTTTGCTTCTTATGTCAGTTTCTTTCACCTTTATGAAATGTGGTAAATAATATTAGTTGATAATACAGGACAAAACCCACATTGGTTGTTATCTATGCCAGTCAAGCTTCTTGAGCACCAGAGGGTGTCTAAAAACCCGAGATGCAGTTGAACATTGTTAAAGTCACTACTGTCCTTGCACGGCATTTGAAAATTCAACCTTCCGTGGCTATAATTGGAGCAGTTAGTGACCTAATGAAGCATTTGAGACAACACATTCAAAATTCAGCTGAAAACAGCCTAGAAAATGGACTAGCTGATTGTGACAAGAAGTTTTGGACAGCAGTAGATGATTGTCTTGTGCAGACCATAAATAAGGTGTGATTTTATCCATCTTGGTCTCTATCCCTAAGGGTACAAAGAGTCTTACCAATGGGAGCTAGCTACTTCTGCTTTCTTTGTTATTCTTATTTATGACTTTCATTTACTAGGTTGGGGATGCTGGTACTTGATGTTATGGCTGGTATGTTGGAAAATACTTCTTCTAGTACTGGACTAATGAGGTAGACGATTGCCACTGTTTACCGCTGGGCAAATAATAGCATCATAGCCTAATTTGTCATATAATAACAGGGAGTAAAATTGGGAAGACCGGCGGTCTTCTTGTTTCCACCATCTATCCTCTGACTTCATTGTGCATAATATTTGGACTCCTATGCAGGCATTCCCCGAAGCGCTATTTTACCAATTACTCCTGGTGATGGTTTACCCAGATAAGGAAACTCGTATTGGAGCCCATCGTGTATTTTCTGTTGATCTTGTTCGCTCTTCTGTTTGTCCTTGCCCAGCCCTCCTTCTGACACTTCAAGGGGTAACTATTTCCAAGGAACATTATCAAGAACTGTTTCAGTTTTTCCTCTTCTGCTGCTCTTTTTGAAACGTTGAGTCGGGGAAAAACTCTTTGAGAGAGAGTGGTAGCTCTGATAGCTTTGACAAAGCATTTTTGAAGGAAGACAGCCTCAAATTAGGCAAGGATGCCTTACAACAAAGTTCTTCACAGTCAGTACAATCTCAAGCATTTAGCTTTGAAGGTTCGTTACCCCTGCCTGAAGATGGTAAAACTCTGGCCACTCTAAGTCACGAATTGGTAAGTAGCAAGGATATTAATCAGTAGCATTACTGTCTACTGCACAGAGATATCTATTTTTCTTGCGTTCTCTTCTAAATAGATGATATTATCTTTAGGAACCAATTCTTCTGAGGCTGAGTAGTCGTCAGATAACCTTATTGCTTTCATCCATATGGGCTCAAGCAACATCTCCAGAAAATGCTCCTGAAAATTATGAAGCACTTGCTCATACTTACAGCCTGGTGTTGCTGTTTTCTCGTGCAAAGGTGAACCCTTCGTTTGTTTGCTATTTTACAGTAACCAAAAAGGCTTTGTTCATATCTTAATTTTACATATAGATTTGGAAAATTCTATATCAATGACTTGTATATTTAAGATTTAAAGAGTTGTATATATATTATGTTTGCTATTTATTTTGCATTGCTCAAATTTGTAGTAAAACATAAATTCATTTTTTGTGTTGGCAGCTATCTTTAAAGTTAGAATTCTAACAAGTGATCCATTTTTCCTTAATGTAAATTTTGTAATTTTGATAAATCTGCAAATTGATTTTTTCTAAATTCTTTTGCTATTCATTTTCTTCTTCTCATTTAACAAAGCAGAATTCCAGCCTTGAAGCTTTGATCAGAAATTTTCAGCTGGCATTTTCGTTTAGGAGTATTTCTTTGAACGGGGTATTTCATTATCTAATTGTTACCAGATAATAATATATGAATTAAAGTGTTAAATGCTTGTTGGTTATAGTTGTATAAATGAGCTACTGTGCTGATGTCATTTTGTTAATGGATGTGCTTGGACGCTTTTTGAGCAATTTTTCATTTTTTTGTCTTTTATTCAAATTGGCAATTTTACAAATGAATCACAAGTTATTTTTCTTGTTTCCCTGAGAACACAAGTTTGTCAATGTAGTTAATGTGGTCTTTATCTTTCAGATCAGTTGCAGGCTTCAAACAGCAGGTCTCTTTCCACTTTATCGATGTCTATGATTATATTTGCTGCAAAGGCTTATAATATTTTGCCCCTCATTCCTTGTGTGAAAACATCATTGAGCGAAAAGACATTAATTTGATCTTTATTTTATTCCTTCTATGTTCATATTTATTTCTTTCTGTTGTCTTTATATCTCATCATCATCATCCACACTTTAATCCTAGCTGGGTGGGGATTGCTGGCATGGGTTTTGTGTTGTTGATGACTGCTTTTGTATTTAAATCAACTGCACAAATCTATGCAAAAACAAAGTGACAAAGTGTAATGTTGTATGCCTTTCTATCGTAAACCTCTTTTGGCCAAAAGAGGGCACAGCAAGATGAGAAGCTTTATCATCGTTGTCCTAATTTACCTTCTTTACATTGTGAATAGGCATCATGAGATGATCACTGGTTGAGTATAATTGGGACTGATAGTTTACAATTTGAGCTGTAAGTTGGACACGAAGTAGTTTTGTTGTTCAGGGGATTCTTGTTATGACCTATGGGTATTGATGATAGTTATACACTGTATAGCATTTAGTGTTCCATGTCACTGATAACTATCTATTGCTCTCCAAATTTTTAAAATTAAAGAGAAAAGAGAGTTTAAGCTGAACATGACAGAAAAGCAAGTGCTATATTTCTTGTTTTATTGATTTTCAGGTTGATCCATATCTTCATCTTGTTGAAGATGGTAAGTAGATTCAAACCATCGTTTGAGAAGTTATGGATCAGAGGAAGATGAAATTGCTGCTCTGAGATCTCTGTCTGCAGTTGACATAACAGAGGATCAATCAGTTGAATTTTTGGCTTCTACGATTGCAAATAGCTTGCGGAATTTATTTGATGTAATTAATTAGACTGATTATCATGTATTGGACTCCATCAACATACTACCTTGGTGATATCTTTTAAGCTTATTATTTACTTGTCGGTGGACTTAGCATCTGTCAGAAAACAGCTTGTGAAAGAATTTTTACCTGAAGATGTTTACCCTTTGGGATCTCAGTTGTTGGAGACACGGGGGCAACTATCTCATTTCTCTTCAACAGATTACAAGTCTGGTGAAGAGGTTATCATGCATTTGGAGTTTGGAAAACATACTAATCAAGTTTGAGAATGCGACTAACAAAGTTGAACGTATGTGCCGGAAGTTTTGCTTGTATAAGTAGATGATTTTGACGATGACGATGATGATGATTTCTTTTTAGAAGGATTCGGATCTCAGTAAGAAATCTATTGAGGGGTGAATCAACTTCTTGAATCAGTATGTAACTCTTTTCTTGTTTTCATATTGTTGAAAATTACCTATATTATGGTTAACTTTTTTGATGCTTAGCTACTTGTTCATTTTTTCATTTTATGAGAAGTTACATTGGCCTCAATGTTCCATTTGAATTGGTTATTACCAGACATTTTTTCAGGTTATGGAGACTGCTAGACAAGTTGGTAGACTTTCAGTTTCAGCAGCTCCTGAGTTACATGGGGAAATGGCCAGGCAATGTGAAGCCCTTCTAGTTGGTAGCAGCAGAAGTTGTCTATGTTTATGAGTGAACAGCAAAACAAGATGTCCCGCGAATTGAAATTGCACGAGACTACATATCAACAGATCTGCCTCCCATTTTGCGGGTGGATCGAGATCTCCAAATGGTAAGACTTGTTTGCTCAATAAAGGTGTAGACCATCTATAAATCAATGATAGTTACAGTTGCAAACATCTAGTTATATCCTGCACTGTGAACTAACGATTGTGTTTATGTCTCATTCTCAACATTTATATATGTGCAGGTGGATAATCATTTCCTCGATCAGAATCTCAATCATTTCCAACTACCGAACAGTTCTTTTTTACCTGGACACTCAAATGATTTTAGCAGCCAACTACCAATGTTTAGATTACCTTCAGCAAGTCCATTTTACAACTTCCTAAAGGCTGCTGATTGCTAAATTTCCAAAACATGAGGACGTGATTAATTTGTGTATATACACAGGCAACTGCTAAAGGCGAAAGCCGAGGAATGTCCTTGCTGTCATGTTTTTAGGTAAACATGTCTATCTGTTGCCATGGAAACGACTGTGTGTTTCAATTAAATTTCTACAGAATACCATACAGAACACAAGTGTAGTTAGTGCACAAATGCAGGTGAATACCATATAAATTCCGTCTTCGATGTTGGGAGTTTTCCTTCATGAAAATTACTGGAGTGTTGTTTCCTGGATTTCAATCAGAAATTCCATTGTTTCATTCATTTTTTTTACTCAATTGTTTGATTCATTCATTTCTTGAGGCATTACACTTGAGGGAATTGTAAAGTGTATACTGCAATTGTCTGTTTTATGGGTAACATTAATAATGTGGAAATATAGGCCTTCAACAATTTTCAGAAATTCATTTATATGGTGGGTGTTTGTTGTGTATCATGTATGTTCCTGCTTTATATATTGAGTTGAAATTCAAAATTAATTATGGAACAAAAACATATTTAATTCTTCAAAATTGTATTATATGTTACTACATTTTAATGCTATCTTTTTAAAAAAAAGATTATCGTATATATTTTTATCTTTACTACTCTTTTGTTATTAATTGAAAGGGAGTCAATTGTGCTGTAATGAAAATTAAAAAATTTAACTGATAAAAATACAACAATAATTTTTTAAAAATAAATCAAATCAAGATAATTAATCTTGTTCAATTAAAGTTAATTTTTAAAATTAGTCTTTATCTCCAAGAGATCAGATTATTATAGTTTATCTTAATATATAATGAAAATTTATTTATAAAATTAGAATTTCTCTCAAACATAAGCTGCGAGGATGACGACCATAATCTTACCTATTCATTGTTGATGGCTCCCATTAAGCATCATCTATGCATGCTAGCATGACTAACAACCACCATTAAAATGCTTTGTAGATAATACTCCTTTTAACATATTGAAAAATAGAAAGTCCAAGATGATATCACATATGAATACAAAATTTGATAAAGTTGCACGAATTATTGAATTGTGTTTGTCGACCACCCAATGATTCATGGAGGGTATCTACCTTAGAGATATTTTTTAGCACGACCTTAATTATAACTTTTAAATTAATAAATTATCTCAAAAACTAACGGTGCATATTTCAATAACAAAATTTTTTTTAACAAATAATATTCTCTGATTATAATATCTTCTCAATCATCCAAATTACAGCCGAACTCATAATAAAATATTTTTTTATCTAAAAAGGTATTTTTTCAAGAAAAATCATATACATTTCCTTAAATATTACTAAGCATTTATTTCTATTCTTCATCAAAACTATATATTAATATTAAGTATACCTTAATATTTTTTTAGCAAATCAACTTATACAATGCTCATGCATTGCACGGGAATCTTGACTAGTTTGCCATTGGAGCCCCATTGATGACGGCCACTCACACGGTGAAGTGGTAATTCAATATGGTATTACAACCAAAGAGCCTTTATAGAATACGATAATCATTTTCACGATAATATTAAGATAAGAAAAATAATCAGTTTTAAGGTCTTATAGCCAATACTAAAAAATTCAATAAGCAACTAGATACCCATGGGCAATATCGGTCATTTGTTATCGATAATTCTAAACTATCACTAATTGTATTCAATAGGAGGTGATTTGTTTGTATCTGTTGGGTCGGATTGTACGACCTTACATTACATTACCACTTTTAAGATAATTATTAATAAATTTTCTTTTACGAAAACTTAAGCTTTTATGCCAAGTGTAATTTAAGTTGGACTATAAAAATTGCAAATGCTAATTTGTAAGTGATAAAATTACCTTATAATCTACATTTTTGGCACCAATATTAGCCTGTGAACATTTTAATTTTTAAATGTGAATGTTTATTGGCATAAAAAATATTTTAAAGTAGTACCTAAGAACAGTAATTACATTTCTCCAATATTAACTTATCCACTTTATAAGTCCGGCCAAAGTTTAAAATATTGTACTAGTTAATATATTGGATTTATGATTTCTATAGAGTATATTTGGTTGAACCAGGTTGAGTCAAAAGTTTTTAAAAAATATTAATTTTTATTATTAATATTTCATTAAATATAGATTAAAATACCCTATTTTTTAACAAAATAAAAAGCTTTTGGGAAAATATCAGATTTTAAAACAATATATAAATTTAATTGGTATGAAGACTTCAAGAAAACCAAATTTGAAAATGATATTTGGTAGACTAGGACTCGGACCGGCACACGTACAAAATATTGTATTAATAACAGTAATTTATATAAACTTGTATGTAAAATCATAAATTCACTATTTTTATAAAATTGTGATGGGCAATTCTGAAAACATATAATTTCTAATTTGAATTGTATGATTCTTTATCATCAAAATTCCATAGAAGAGGGTGCCTCACCTTGCCTTATCTTCTATGCCAACAAAAAAAGATGAGAGCTAGTAGCATCTTGTCTTCTACCTCTTCTATCAATCATGCAAATCATCACCCAACCATATCATGACCTTCTCCTACTCTCTCCACACCACCTCCATTGATGGCCATTTGCACATCTACCTCCCCAACGCTGCCCACCTCCATCCCTCTCCACCCCTCCCCACCTCCCAAGCACTCCTCCTTCCAAGCTGCTCAGATGGTGCAGCAGCAACCCACGTCCACGGACGACGCTCTGACCACCTCTGCATCGACCTCTCCACACGCCATTTTCATGGGGAGGCCAGCTGCCTGCTCTAGTAGCCCTGCTGCTGCTGCTTCCACCTTGATGCTTGCCGAGATGGCGCTTTTAGTTGATCACGAGCGACCCAAGTCGCCGGAATACTTTGGCGAGGAGGCGAGGCGAGGGAGGAGGAGGAAGAAGAGGAGGTCTAGGAGGAGAGGGTTGCGGGAAAATTTGATGGATAGAAGTTGCAGTGATGGTTTTGGGATTGGAGTAGGCTCTTGGGCAACTTGCAATCTTTCTGCCGGGGAAGAGGCCGAATGTGCTCTTTGTCTCAAGGTGCTAATTTTTTTGTTCATTAATAATAATTATTAATTACTTCAAATGTATTAATTATCATGGTTTTCAATAATAGAAGATTATTACACTTCAACTTCTCCGTTCTTCTCTATCATCATCCGCCTGCTCCCAACGAATTGATGTGAGAGTATTAATAGTGTAGCGAGTGAAATTGATTTTGCTTGTATCTGAGATATATCAGTGATATATTACTTGTAATCAATATAGTTAATTTCTCAAGAAGTAAAGTTTTATTTCACAAAATTTAATACAGGAAAGAACTTTCTTTCAAAATTAAACTATGCTTTCTTTCGAGGGTATCTTACTAAATGTTGCATCTTCACAGTGTGGAATTACTTTAATATATGAGTTCATAAATATATTATTGATAAAGTTTTCAATGTTTACATCTCATAAAAAGTGCTCTCATGTAATAAATATTTTGGTTTTACACAAAATGATACATACGTCAAAATTCTTAGTGGTCATCCTAAATGATACATATGGAATCATAGACATCCAATTTTTAGTTGCAACCCTTAATTGTTGCATGCGCCCAAACCTCTAATTACTGTATTATAGTCACCCGTGGTGAGGGAGGACAGGAATGACTATATAAAAGATAGACTCTGATTGAAAATAAAGACAAAATATAATAATTTAATTAGTTGAATCTCATTTATGAATGACAGGTGGCAAGATGTCGTGCTATACTAGAGTTATAATAGAGATAAATTTTAGTTTTATACATGAACCCTTGTTCAATAACTTGATAGATTATAATAATTTGATATCTTACGGATAGGATTTTGATTTTAAAGACACTCTAATTTAACGAGAAGACAAAATATAACAATTTGATTTATTTAGATTTTATTAATTTTTGAGTTGTTAAATCTTCTTTTAGCCCAAATTTTATTTTCTTTTTATTAACAAGAATATATAATAAGAATTGATATAAGAGTGGGAAAATAGTTCACTTGAAAGTGCAAATGGCATATTTGGAGTGGCTTTGAATCTATTGAACTTTAAAACAATGGTAGCAAAGCAAGCTTCATCTTCTCATAGTTTGCTCATGTATCTCTAACAATGGGTATTGTGCTAATATATTGCTTGGACAAAAGGAAGGAGCAAGGTTGGAAGCAACAAGAAACAAGCTTAGAGAGATGGAGAAGGACCCAACAATGTCACAATGGGCAAACGCAGTGCGGATGAGGAAACCAACTCTAGAGATGGCGCTGGGTAGGGTGAGGGAGTGCAAGAACAGGATCACCCGCAGCTACCGGCGCCTCGTCGTCTCCATCGCCACCCCCTATTGCGGGAGGGGGCTCACCCTCCACGACCTGATTCAAGAAGGCAGCATCGGCCTGCTCCGAGGTGCAGAGAGGTTCGATCACAGCAAAGGCAACAGGCTCTCCACCTACGTCTATTGGTGGATCAAGCAGGCCATCATCAAGGCCGTCGCCACCAAGTCTCGCATTGTCCGGCTACCGGTATGTTTGATTCTGATACTGTTAATAGCTATGATTGATTGTTGACGAGATTTTGAAGGTTGGCCCCAATGGGAAGTGTTGACGACCGATGCAGTTTGTGTTGTGCAGGGAAGCATGCAGGGTGCAATGGCGAAGGTGGCCGAGGCCAACGCTGTCCTCAACGAGAGGTTGGGCCGGCTGCCCACCCATGAAGAGGTAGCGAATATGGTGGGCATTTGCGAGAAGAGAGTGAGAGTTATCTGCGAGAGAAGCAGAGCTCCCCTGTCGTTGGATCAACCCATGAGTGATAGAGGAAGCATCACTATCAAGGTGCCCTTTCCTCTCCCTCTACAATCAAAAAACATAAGTTTACACACATGGGTCTTCATCCCTGTCCTACTTTTCGATTACAGGAAATCTTTCCGGGGCCCGACGGATTGAGACCGGAGGCGATGGTGGTGAGGAAGATGATGAAGTTGGAGGTGTCCGAGTTGTTAGAGTCGTTGACGGAGCGAGAAGAGGAGGTGGTGAGGCTGTATTTTGGGTTGGATGGGGAGACGGCGAAGTCGTGCGAGGAGATTGGGAGAGTGGTGACGCTCTCCAGAGAACGGGCTCGGCAGATACGTGATGGTGCTATGGTGAAACTGCAGGAGTTGGGAAGAAGAAGAGAGTTGAAGGAGAACATCGTGTACGTAACCTAAGCTTCCTTCATGCATGTGTTTAATAAATATTTATATATATTATATAAAACTGGAAATTTATATTAAGAAATAAAAAGTTTCATTAATCACATTTATCATTAAAATAGTTTGAATAATAATCTTGAACTTTTTTTTTGTTCAAGATAATTATCAAACGGCTACTTTTCATTCAAGTTTTCAAGCCAGTACGAGATATATTTAGTTCAACTGGATTAATTAAATTTAAATAAATAGCTTTTTATCAAAAAGGTGGAGAATTATTTCTATATATCTTAAGAGAATGAGAAAATTAGGTATAATTACCAAAAAATAAAATTTTATTATAAAGGTAAAACATCCTTCATTTAATTTTTTTTAAAATTGAGTAGCCTAACCGCTACGAGCCTTGCGGCCGAATTTGGCCACATGCAACCAATTTCCTTTTCTTTTTGTAATAAAGGGGCAGCCATTAGTTTTCTCGATTAAGACACTAAAATTAAATATTAGTTAAAATACCGTAGTTTAATATAAAAAGATTTTGAGAAAATATCATATTAAAGATTGAGTATATATTTAAATAATAATAAGGCCTAAATTATATTGAATTTAAAGACGGTACGGGGTAAATACCATGTCGGATCAAATGTACCATATAATATTTAAAATTATGTTTTCCTCTATTTTTACATTCTATTAATTAAGTTAAATATAAGGACTTATGATAAGGTATTTGACATATAAGACTACTCTATTGATCATCACCGGGAAAATTTTATTTTTTCCACTAAGATTTAATAAATACAAAAATTAAAAAAAACTACAAAGTCCATATTGATTGCATTTATTGACTAAAGTCACGTGGACAAACGTGTTGTTCTCAACATTTTTCTAATGTTTCATATTTATAGATTTTTGTTTTAAATTTTACAATGAAATGTAAAGAGAACATTTTATTTTTACAAAGTTTTATTAAAAAAATTAAAGGTATTTATAAAAAAATTTATTTAATCCCTAAATAATCTCGCTAGTAAAAGATTAATTCTCATAATTTACTGGGTTTTTATAAGAATGATATAAATGCCCTGTCTTCTTTAATATTGACCCTTTCTCCAAAGAGTTTTTATAAGCTTCCTCTAAATGAGCCCGTTGTGAACCCTCCAATAAGAGGAGGTATATAATTTCTTCTAACTCTCTGGCCTCTCTCTATCCTCTCTCGTATAAAATCAAAAGATGGCCCTTAATTACTTTGCCGGTTGTCTTCGGAGTCGCCTTACCTCGCCGGCATAGACCAAATCTCGTCGCCTACTATAAAAAATAGTCGCCGGAGCATCAAATCTAGTTTTTGAGTGACACCTAGGTTAAAATCTTGTCACATAACAGTCAATTTATATAAATGAGATATTTATATAAATCAATTTATAGCAATTCCACATTTGCACAATTAGCAAAATCGTACTTTCGTTGTTGGGCAACACCCGACCTGATTTTGCTTCTTGATTACTACTGCCGATGACAACAATGACAAATCCGACCTCAGCAAAACGGTAGTGGTTTTGGCGGGAGGCAAGATCCATTGTCACCTCTGGCTTGTAGTGTAGTACATTTTGAATCGAAGCAAGGTTATTTTTAGGGTTAAGGGTTTATGATTTTTTAGAGTTAAATGTTACATGTTGTTATCTTGGGCCGCCCTTTAAATCCTAACATACAATATTATACAATGTTTTTAAACACCTCAAAGATTGAACCCTATTTTGTTCCTTAGTTTTATTATAAAGTCTCGTTTCAAACTTAACATCTCTTTTAGACTCACATTGTTTCTCACCGACCATTTATCTATTTAAGCCTGATATGAATTGTATAACAACTATAAGCACTTGCCGACATGTTAATTATCACCTGCTCAGTATAAACAATCCAGATAATTGGTTCTTTAAAAACACCACAATTGGTAAGAAATTAAGGGGGGTTCAAATGCTGCCAAATGTTGTTCATGGAATAGTTGATAATTTTGATCATTTATACCAGCCCTCATATGGGTATGTTGTGTTAAAAAACAAGCATGAGCTACATTAAAGGGTAAAATAATCTATATGTTGGCTCTCTTTCTAACATTCTTTTAGAGAATAAAATGTTAGGCTACTAGACGTAGTCATATCAACAAAAAGAGCTTGTGACTGATAAGATAGATGCCCATTACAGCCTTTAAATATCTAATCTCTAATAATACCATATATGCACCATTAAAGGTCACACCAATTGAAGAGAAATATTAAAATATAAATTATGTGAGTTTGGATATATGCAAAGATGCCTTCATATTTGTCCTCTTGTAAAGAGGGATACACAACTTAATTTTATTGATGAAGCAGGTGGATGGTGAAGAAGAAAATACCTGTCCCTCATAAATCTTAACACAAGATCATTACTACGTACGTAGGAAACAATACTAGCTATTCATTTGAATCATACATGTAATTTATACATTTTTATGCTCCTGACCAAATTATTGGCATCATACACATAAAAATCTACAAACCAACGATTTATTTCAGTACTGTTCACATTTCTACACTTGACAATTTGAGTTGAGGGGTATTTTCAACCCACTCATGCATGGAAGAACCTCCAATCTCACCCCAAAGAGCATCAATGGATTCTCGCGCCTCCTCTCGGCCTTCTCCTCACCATCGGACTTAGCATAGGCAGCGAGAAGATCACGAAGCTCTTGGCACTTCCTCTTCATGCTCACCAACTCCGACGACAACAGCCCATTCTCGCTCCTCAATCTCTTGTTCTCGTCCCACAGACTGCTCTGCTCGGAGGAGGTTGAGGTTGAAGACGACCCACCATCTTCTTCGGCCTCCAAGTTCTTCCTCTTCGCCGGAGTAGACTTGTGATGGCTCCAAGCTCTTCTCCTTCGGATTTCAGCCAACAAGGCCCTCTCACCTTTTCTGAACAGATCGTTTTGGAACTCCCATCTTCCTGATGCAGCCTTCCGAAATCCCTGTAGTTAATATTATCATATATAAGCATGACACACATATACATATATATCGACCTAGCTACTCATGTGATACAGATTGACATACATAGGTGTTGAGTTGGCGAACGAAGCTAGAGAAATTGTTGTGTTTGAAGAAGGAAGGGAGAAGATCTCTGGCGAATTCTGCCGGCTGCCATACTATGAAAGCTGTTCCTTGTGAGTTCCATGAGATGATGTTGTCCGTGGCCGGATCATCTACAAGCATGTGTGTTTTGAGCAAGAAAGGTGGTGTGGATGATCTCCTTGCATATTCGAGAAGACCCTTTTGATCTCCTAGAATTTGATCACCTTCCATGGGACTAACTAAGAAGGGAGAAAATTAACAGAAGAAGAAAAGACACCAAAACAAGAGCTAGAAATGGGAAGGAAGAGAGATGGCTATATAGCTAGAAGAGGAGAGTCTGACAGGCAGAGTAGAGAAGGAGAGCAGTTAAGAACTCCCAACCCCAGCAATAGAATCCCAAGACGCTTCCACAGTTCATGAGAATTGCAAGTGCAAGTTTTGGGTACTATCAATCAAACCTCATCTCCCCTTCTCTCTTCTCTACTAAGCTCCTACTAATCGATCTTGAGCACCATCCCAAGAGCTTTAAAAGCTATATAACCACGGAAGAATGCACAGAAAATTCTTCACTGGTGATGTTCGCATTAATCCACATATGTCAATGTCTCTCTCTCTCCCTGGTGTCGTGCCGAAATCTCTAATTGCCCATTTGGATGACAATGCCTCCAAATTCTAGCGGCTACCTTCCATTTTCTTCCATCACGTATCTCTTTTTGACTTTGCTGGCCATGGTCCGCCCTCGTGAGGCTTTACTTGAACCTCTCCATGCTGGCCCTGCCATCCTGCTCATGGGTGCTACTACTGAGAATCAATCCAACGCGTAAATGGAATTGGGAGCGTTTGATTATATGGATCCTTGCCAAAAGTGCAGATCAAGTAGTATCTCAGAAGTTTCTTATGGAACGATAAGATTTTTTTGATCCTTTTGGGAGGAGGAGTAGTGTAGAACGGGTTGATGGTGAAGGTTGGCGCGACCATTCTGAGGACGTAGACAAATTTGGAAGTTTCTGAATTTTGGGTGCTGCTTGGATTCATGGAAGGCAGCCGAGCTTCTTGACCGTCTTCCCCTTCATTTGTTTATTTGTTGCTGGTCTATGCCATTTTCTTCCCCTTGCCACCACCAACCCCTTTCGTCTCACAATTCTTTAAACAATTTTGATTATATAATCCTTATATTATATTCCAATATGATAATTATAACAATATGACTATTTGAATTCGAATCAAATACATATTTAGATATTCGAATTTGGATCAAATATGCTCAAGCCTGCTCGATCAGTTCAGACGGGAGGAGATTTCAATGCCGCCATTGCACCAACCAGGTTTAATTCCAAGAAATTTTCTGAACAATTGTATATGTAAATTTTTAAAAATGGTTTCCAAGAAAGGGTGCCTTTCCTGCCACATAATCTCCTCTCCCACGAGTAGATTTTGGTCAGTTCACACTCCACAATGCCCTACTCGCAATTCCCATCACTTCAAGTAAACAATGCATGTTCCATATTTATCAAATGAGTTTTATATATATACATGTGTTGAGGCTTATACAGGGTTTTTTATATATAGTTTATACGAGCTACACTTTTTATTTACAACAATTTAATAAATTCTATTATTCAAAATTTATATAAATAAATAAATAAATAATAATAAGGGAATTATAAATTTTTAACTTGATCTAATGCTTCTAGTCCTTTTATTTTAATTATTAAATAATTGTAATAAAAAATAATTTTAAAATACCTATTAATTAATATATTAAAAAAATTAAAAATATGTCATAATCATATAAAAAAGAAAATTTTATCAACCTCTCACTTATACACTTCATTTTTAATACATATAAATATTATTTTGTGAAACTCGTTAAAAAAGTTCAAGAACTCATCAAGCTATCTAATACATCGGTCACTTACTTTTTCCTTAATTATCGAATTACATTAAAAAAATGATAGTGATAGCATGTATAATTATTTGGATTTTGATCAAATACAATATTCATATTAAAATAAGATAACCATACATCGTTATTCGAATCCTTTGAAATAGTCAACAATGCTAAATACATGTCTATCGCATTACATTAGTGATGGCTTGGAAAAATCACATCCGTGATTGACGAGTTGCGCAATTGATTGGAAAAAATTTCATCAAAGATTGACGACTGATATTCAAGTTGTGTAATATTCTAACATTCCTACCCTTGACATAAAATTACAACCTAGCTTCCAATCGACAAGTTGCATTAGTGAGTTGATTCAAGTTTTGCTTAGATGAAATTATAGTTACAAAAATCGTAATTTGAATCGGAATCAGTTGTTAAGGGAGTCACTGAATTAGATCAAATCGGTCAGGAATCAATTTAGTTGAATCGGTCTGAGTTAGTCTTATACAAAAATTTCAATTTAGTCAAAATCGGTAGGTTATAGTTATAGAATATGCCATTTTGATATTATGGTATGTATTATCTTTTATGGTATTTTTTTCTTTTTGATTCTTTTTTGAATTATTTAGAGTTAGTTATTATTTTTTACTCGAGTCTGATTCGAGTCAAGTTTTAATTACTAGAATGCCACTGCTATTTTTTTATTTCTCTCATGTTCTCTCCCACACCCACCACCCTCCTTCCCCCGTCACTGCTGCCTCTGCCGCGCCCGCCTCCCCACCACCCCTATCCTGTCCCTCCCCACTGTCGCCCCACCTCCCCCTGCCTGCCCCGGCCCACCCCTGCCCCCTGCGCCCCAGCTGTCGCCCAGTCACCGCCCTGTCCTCCCCCTGCCCCGTCTATCGCCACTATCTGAAATCGACCGATTCCAGAATCGGCATAAATCAGTTGGAATCGGCTTAAATCAGCCAATTCACAGTACTGATTCGCATGAAGACCGAATTAGCTATTTTTTTGAATCGGAAACCCCCTATCCAATTTAAATTGGCCGATTCTGAGTAGAATCGGCCAAATTTTGTAACTCAGGATCAAACTCGATAAATATAAAAGTCAAAGGCTCAACCCCCTTATACTGGGCTCGGTTCAAAATTTAAATCTTAACCCAAATAAGCCAAATATTAGTCAATATTTAGACATGTGACTTAAAAGTAAAGTACATTTGTTACATTTGACGTAGCTGTCTCAAAAGCTAATTATACACTATTAAAAAGAGGAATAGTCATTTGGGGAAGACAACCATAGTTTTTTTCCGCTGTAATGCTGCAAAAAATTGACTGAAATTAATTACTTGAAAATTTTGAATTGGATTGGCGAGCTCATATTAGTCTTTGTCTTTCTTTCTTTTGGATTGTTGGAGAATGATAGGCTCGTATGAGGACAGGAGAAATCTTCCCAAGTGGCTTTCATTTGGAAATGTGGACGGCAGAATAGTTTAGCATGCGTTAGAGGGCCCATATGCGCCGCAATTTTGGGTCAAATCTGATCCTTATTTAATTTATCTTGACAATACAAGAGTTAGATATTAAGAATTAAGAAAAAGGTAGTTGGAATATTTAATGTTATCAAGCTGTGACGCCTAAAATCACGTTTATTTGTAAATAAAAAATAAAATATTACGGTCACATGATGAAGTCGACTAACTGAATTTAATACAAATAAATTTATTTTCGATGCCTTAAAATAAAAATTAACTATTATTATGAATGTGTTGATGCAAGAAATCCTAACATTATATTAAGTGAATAATATGACAATTAATTTATTAAAAAATAATTACGATAAAATTAATAAGATTTTTTAAAAATAAAACGAAAAAATTATCCCCTAAAGGCACAAGAAGGGCCACCATATTAAACTAAAATATATATACACATCACAATATAATAAAAACTTCCATATCATAATTACAAGAATATTTGGATGATACTGGCAATCTTGTCCGATTATAATGAATTACAGCTATGTGATATGAATAAACGACTAAATTTTCATGTAGCTGATATCTCTGCGTTGCTTGTGCTAAAGAAATGGGTAAGGTAATAGTGTTGTATTGGAGCCTTGAAACACTGTTTGAAAATTTTACACTTTTTAAGGCAATTTCTCAGTCATACACCCGCCCAGTTAACAATGTTAGTATCAATAATAAAAAAATTTTATCCTTCATTTTGATGTCAGGTGAGCGTGTATATTATAATATTTTATCTTTAATTTTGTTATTTTTTTACACCATGCATGGTTTATTATCATAAATAGACTCCTATTTTAAAGGAAAACTCATTATAAAATGAAGATATAAATTAAATGATTTGATTTATTTTTTTTATTGTATTTTGATAGACAGAATGTTGTAAGGGATCATTTTTACTTAATAAAGAGCTGCTTTATATTGTCTAATAATGTTTTCCCTCGTGCAGCAACAACACTAACAACACCAAAATTTTACATACTTGACTTAATGTATTTAGCTAAATACCAAAAATTTCTTTCCTGAATATCAATCGGATATGTAATTAATTATTTGGCCTAAAGTGTAACATAATAGATTAAGTCATCTTTTTAAAAATAATTAAATAAATTAAAAATCTATAATTCTTTCTCATTTATAAACAAGATTTTATCTGAATAAATATTACATGTAAGATTAAATTGAAGAATCTCACGTAACACTAACAACTAAATCAATCAATGGTCAGCATAAGACGATCAAAATTTAAGGAGAAATATTTTCCCAGAGAGCAAATGAGATGCCTATGAATACACGTCAACTTTCTTTGCATATTTTGTGAGAAGTACGTAATTTTTGGTTAATAGAACGAGCCAAATCACCAGACATTAGAGATCTCATCAAGAGTTCAAGCAGAGTCGACTCCGCTACACTGTTATGCAACCTACACAAATAAATGGACGTGATTGGTTGTACATTTTTCATTGTTTAGAACTGAAGCCCATAAAATGTTTATCAACTTCTCACAAGATATCGATATTAGTTACTGCAGACTAAATGGATCAGAAGGACTTACCTCGTACACTTCAGGCAACTCGAGCAACCTAAATCAAAGAAAAGAAAAACTACGAAGCAAAAGGTTAACTGTGTTAAGCTTGCAACACTTGCAGTAATCGGTATGGTACGATTGATGTTCTTTTTAATGCATGTTGCATTCATCCGACTACTTGTTAACATTTAGAATGATTATATAATGGCGGCAAACTGATGTGCATGATACCCAAAAAGAAATTCTTATAGAGCACAAAAAGTAGTTCACATCAAGTTTAATGTGGCACTAGTTGATTGTTAAAAGAACATAAAGAGGGTCAAAATGGAATTAGGCAGCCATGGATCAAAGCTGCCAGTTGACAGGCTGGGGTGGTGAGGTTTGTCTCCTCAGAAGCAGAGGTTAATGATATGATCTGGAGGTTTTAGCTTTGTACATTAATACTACAAGTAACAACAAGTCACATATAAGAAAATTCTTGTTAGCTCCCTCAAAAAAATGGAAAAGAAAATATTTCTAGCTAGTATGACATGCACTAGTTAACATAGTCAAATTCTATGAATTCAGGTGAATTTTAAAACTGAACAATTGAACTCTTAGTGATACTAACCTTAGTACTTGATAGATTGATAACATATTCATGCTCAACTTACAAAAGATTATGACAACGAAATTTGTAAATGCCCGTGCAAGTAGCAAACTAAAAACAAAATGAAGGCGTGCTAATATAATTTTCTTCAACATTGAACATACATGGAAGATTATTATAGTTTATTATAAAACGAAGAGTTTGATGGAAGAAAAGATACCGCCACCGTCGAGGGCTTGCTAATGTCGATAGCGGCACGCCACTGGTCGGCTTCCCATTTTCACTCCTACCAATTGTTTCTTCGCCCATTTGTATCGAAAAACTCAATAAATATTATTTTTTATATTTTATTTATCTCATTAATGATTAGCGTTTCGTATCTACTTAAATTAGTTTGCTACTTATGTTTATTCAATAGATTACATTATTTTCTGCAAAAATTTAATAAAATAACTTTTTAAAAACTTCCAAAACTTCAAACGCGCCCATTCTCGCGGTAAGGTTTCTCTCCACAAACGCCTACACTCCCGCCCACCGCCGTCGGCGGTGACCCTCCGGCGAATTCTGCGGAACCCTGATGGCGCGCTACTCTAAATCCCCCGCCCCAAAGCACCGCCATCTCGTCGCCACCGCCGCCGCCGTGCGCTCCATCCTCTTCGACGAGTCCATCTCCCTCATCCCCGCCGCCTACTTCGCCGCCGCCATCTCCTCCATCCAGAACGCTGGCGGCGGCGGCGGCCACCCGGCAGCGATTTCGGCGCTGGTATCGTTTTTGTCCGTGGTGCTGCCGGTGGTCCCGCAGCCGGCGCTAGTCCTAGAGAAGGCATCGGAAGCTGCCGGGGTGCTCGATGGCGTTCTACGAAGCGGCGGGGATGGTTTTCCGGCGTCGACATTGTAGTCGCTGGTGAAGTCCGTGGGGGCTTTTGTGGCAGTCGGTAATTTGGAGGATTGATGTGTTGTGAAGCCGCCATTGAAGACCCTTGTGTCCTTCTCCACCGATAAGCAGCCAAAGGTATGTTCTTTTGGCATGCTTCTCCTTTTGTCAATGCTAGTTTTTGACTAATAGTGTGTCTGTTGCGATTTTTGTGAATGTTGTAGGTTCGGAAAGTGGCTCAATTGGGCATCGAGGAGTCGTTCAGATCACTTCACGATTCTAAAGTTCTTAAGAAAAGTAGCAAAATGATATTGCATTTTTTGACGAGTTTATGCCGAAGGCCATTGAGCTAGCAGCTGTTGTGCTAGAGTGTGATGCTGATGTGTATAAAGATGCGGCATTTATGTGAAACTTTAAAGACTAGCAGTTTTTTAGTTGCAAAAAATTTGAAATATGAGAGAGCCTTGTTGAGTACCTTTATGTTCTGCCATTTATCAAGTTGAATACTGAATGTAGCGTAACATGCTTAAGATTCTTTGTCAACACCATGTCTTCTTTATAAATTGCATAGATGACTGTCATCATGGATGCCATCAGATCCCCAATTCTTTGGTGCATGCTGTCATCATGCTACTTATTAATTTTGAAGCATCTGAAACTATGATTATCTTAACCTAAAACTTCTTTTACATATCTGATTCTAATGTGATATATATCTACACTGTGTAGGCTGCTGATAATGTGGGTCAGGTGGAAGCATATTCTGCTTTGGGCAGAATATTTCAGGTATTTCTTTCAGCGTTTTTGATGCAGTGTTACTGAAGTTGCTTCACTATTATTTATCTTTTCAAATGTACCAAAAGCAAGGGATTATATTTCACTGGATAGTTTGCATAATCAGGAACATCCATGGTTTTACTCTTCTTGATTTGACGAATTTATGACCCTTCTCCTGGACGTAAAGCCAACTGATGACGTAATTTCTTTGAAAAATCATTTGTCATGCTTACGCTTTTTATTGGTTCATATTTTAGAGGTATGGCTGCAATTTGTTGTTTACATTATTTCTATTGAGCATAGCCATTGTGTCATCTAGTTTCAATTGAATAGTCTGTCACCTCGAGAGAAATTGAAAGGTGCAATATAGTGAACTATACAGGATTTTTTTTACTGTACAGATTTTGTAAGGGGCCAATTGTTGGTCTCAGCATACTATGCCTAACTTGGAAATGTGAAAGAACTTTTTGGAGATAGCTGACTAGGGGTCACTGTGTGAAGTTTACTTTGTTGTGAGCGATGCTAAGTGAGAAATATATTTCCTCGAGCTTGAGTTTCAATATTAAGAACCACATAATCGAGCCTACCCAACCCAAAATATGCTATCTAGTAATTACCAATTTGTTGTAATACAAATTTTGAAGGGTGGACAATCAGATGGGCTCAATAGGGCTAGTATGGCTGTAGTTGGAGTTCCTAATTAAATTGGCAGCAGTTTGATATAGATGGACTTACATCAGGGAAAGAAAAGAGAAATATTCATCTTGTTGTCATTACTTGAGATTCAAAAGAAATTGTTTGTCATGGGTTTGTGCTATCATAAAGTTTTTACTATTATTTCTTATGCTTTTCTGGGAAATGCTGAGGACACTAATGAAAAGGCCTTCCTGATTCTCAATGAGATAATATTAATAGTGAAGAGTGTGAGTTTTATTGTTAAATGGATCCTATGTCTTGTTCTAGAGTTGATCAAATTTTTATATAGCTTCAGAATCTCCTAATATTTTTTTACTGTTATTCATACTTCACCTTTTGAATGAAAAGCAAGCATTATATGTGTTTAGTGAAAAGGATCAGCTGGTCTTGTTGTTGAAGTCTCGAGAGTACATGCAATGTAATAATTCTGTACTCACAGAACCATAAATTTCACTTTCTTGATACTTTGCAGTTGCAGTATTTGCTATGATGTTAGTTGATCACATTGCTAGAAATGTAATTATGTTAGGGAGGGGTGATGATTAATACTAGGCATCAAATTGCATTTTCTTGTGTAACGCTCATCTTTTTCAGAAAAGTTGAAGTATGGCCTTTCATGAGGTCATGAAATTTCTAATTAATCTCACAATGTGCTCCAGCGTACTTGTTATTCTTCAACGTGTGCAAGCGACACATGATGCTCGGGAAGCAGCTTATGACTCACTATATATGGCTGTGAGTAATTTACAGAGGCAAAGCATGAAGATTGCGAAGAATGCATGCAGAGATTGTTCAGCATGG
>JAURVB010011849.1:0-13659 GCA_033002965.1 Piper betle | reverse complement strand
GGAAAGATGCGATCTTTTGTGCCCGCCGAGCGCTTGCCCGGAGCTGAACACTCTGTAGCAGAACGGGCACTGGTGTACCTTCAGCTGATCGGACTCCGCATCCACCTCGCCGGCGACGGCAACGTCTGGGAAGCACGCTCTGCTCTTCTTGTGGCTAGCCTCGGTGGCCGCCGAGGGGCCTGGTAGGACCGGGAAACCCTTCTTGCATGTGCCGCACTGGAACTTGTGCCGCCGGAGCTTGGCCGGGCGGTGGCGGATCGGGCCCCGACTCCTCCTCCACCCCAGTAGCTCGGCGGAGCATGGCGGTGGAGCCAGATGTCCCGGGACAGCATCATCAAGCAGTGAGCGCGACGTCCTCCTCCGGCGTGGCGTCCGAAACAGAGCTAGCCAGCTCATCCGCCACCTCCACCGATCGGCGCCTGAGCTTGGATGGCCGGCGAGGCGACACCGCCTCCGCCTCCGACTCGCTCTCCCTGTCGTGGACGACTGGAGCCGGCGTCGACGACGGCGAAGGAGAACTCAGGATCCACCACCTTCACACTCTTCTTCGGATTCTCCCCTCAACCCATAACCAGCTGCCCTGCTCTCCTCCCCTTCCGACGACGAGGAGGAGGAGTACGACAAGACCTCTCTTCTTGGGCAGCATGGCCGCCATATGAGACCTCATATGCCCACCCAATGCTCTACCGTTCACAAACGTCTTCCCACACAGCTTGCACCCATGCTTCTCCTCCATCTAAGCTCTGCTCAACCTGCACTAGCACTGCACTACTCTCTCCAGCTCTCTCTCCCTCTCTCGCCTCTTCTCTTTCTCTATATATTTCTCTCCATGCCTCTATGTATATGTATCATGTGAGTAGAGTTGCTCTGAAAAATCTGAATTTGGGTTTATGATTGGAGCTACTTGGCTGCTGGCTGGTTTAAAGAGGGGAGGGGGAAAGGAGTAGGTGACAAGCATTCCTTTGCTCACTGCAAATTTTGTGCTTTTGTCACCCATATGAGGGAAGGTGAATAAATGACTTCGGAAGTGGGAAAAGAGAGACCTGCAATTATGTAAATATGTAGAAGACGAGAGACTCGATCGAAGCTTTGGTTGGTTAATGGAGGAGGATTAACGGCCCTCCCCAACAACTAAGCAGGGTATTTAGCGTGTGGGGACTCTCCTATTTCTGTTTCTGGTTTCATCTTGGCGGTACATCTGTTGTTATTGGCGAGGTTAATGCCTAATGGCAAGCCTTTACAGGGTGCCATGGTCGGGTTTGGTTCGGGTTGAAATTGATTTGGGTTACGAAAGTAAGACCCGATATATTGGACCAAGCCGAAATACAAAATATATAATATTGAATTTATCTTTTTTTAAAAGAAGGAAACCGGTTTGATGTGTATATTATTTCTTCAAACGTGAAAATATGGATCTTGAATGAAGATGATGACTTCATAGTTTCATTGTATTGGAGGGGCCTCTCATGAGTCATGGAGAGTTCGGCATCTTAAATTACAGTGTGCTGCTATAAGAGTTAAACATCTTAAATTACATTTTTAGAGCTTGAGCTGATACTAAATAATATCTTATATATTAAACTAATTATGAAGAATATAAACTTTAATTTAACATTCAGACATCTGCTTTGATTGACCGGCAAACCCATTAACAAAAACAAATATGAGGCTAAATGGGCAACCTTTCTAACCAGCAGGTTTTAAAGCAACCGAATTTGATTTCCTAGGGGAATTTATCGGGGTTGGGTTTCATTTTAGCTTGCAAGCCGCCGCTGGCTTGAACTTTTATATCTACTTTTTATTAATAAAAGGAAAAATTTAATACTCCCCGGATAGGATAATTAACTAATTAAAATATAATAAGAAATAAATAAAAATAAAATAAATTATAATTAATATATATTTGTAAAATTATTATCTATCTCGACATTATTATGTGATTATTATTTAAGATAAAATAAAAATGAGAATTTATGTACAAAATTAGAATTTATCTCTAGAATATATGTAATTATCGTCTATTACATTATATAATAAAATAAAAACAAAATTTTTTTAAATTAAAAGTCTTTTTTTAATACATCTTCGCATCGCACGGCATCATGCTATCTAATATCTTTAATGGGTAAGCATGAGAGATCATACTAAATAAATCGATGAATAGTCATGAATTAGGTTCCGTTCGCAATCTTCTCGATGGAGAAATACATATAGCCGTCTCTTGATGATCTTTCAACGATTGTGTACAAATCCGGCCGCCACATTGCTCAATATTTGTTTACTTTATAAACCGAGTTGGACCTGGAAAAAATAACCATTCGCCTCCTACTTAGCTCTAGTTAATTACCATTAGACCCAGAAAAAATTAAAATTGCTTGGTAAAATAAGAAAAAGTGGAGACTTAAGTTCGGTCTACAATTAAGTATGCAATTAAGTATGAGGGAGAGGGTAATTAGGATTCGGTTAAGTAGACGTGAATCTCGTGATTGGGCCAAGTCCTTGCCCCAAAGGGAAGCTCCTCAGTGTTGGAGCCTGAATATGTATCACACGTTCCAACCATTTTGTTTATTCGTGTTATCACGTCCTAGCTGCCACTTGCATATTTGGCAAATGTGGGGACTCTGTGTTGGATATTTTTTCTTTTCAAGGTGATGTGTTGGATGGCTGTCAATGAATACCTTATATTTTGAAGCCTACTTTTGGATATTTCTCATGATTTGGTTCTTAGTATCTGCTTCTTGATTTTGAGAAATTTAAGTTATCTTTACACTCTTTTTCAGTGATGAGCTCTGTGAAACATATAGCTTTTGCAGATTTTTAGTTGTAGTTATAGAGGATCCCTCAAAAAAAAGAATACATGTTAATTCTAACTTAATCTAAAATTAATTGGAGTTATATTTAACTTTCACATTTAGTGTTTAGTAAGTCTGATAAGATGGAAGAGTTTACGATTAAAAGGTATTTTGACAGATAATTGACATAGTAAACTAGGGTTATGTATATAATTTTTGTTTTCATATGATTAAACCGGATGACTTTACTGATGTCAGTTGAATTCGACTCGACTTGCCCGAACTATTCTATTCTTGCTTGTCACACTCTCTACTACTTGTCATTATTTTATTAGTCATATTTTGAAATATATTATTTATTTATCTTTTTTTTGTTTTTAGTTTTTAAAAGAAAATAGAAAATCTAGCCATTGCAATGGGAATTGGAGTTTTTGGGTGGGCTTCCAAGATAGGAGTAAACCTGGGCTTATTAGTTTGGAGTTCCACCAACAGGCCCACCCAGTGTGGTGAAGATTCTTTGGCCCTTTAGACCTATGGGCCCATAATTATCCAAGTTGAATTCTTTACGGTCGAGATAGAGATGACAACCAATTAAGATTTTGATTTAGGATTTAAAATTTAGGATATAAAATTTAAAATTTAGAACTTAAGGTCAATCCATAAATACAAAATAGGATTAACAATGTATAATCTTAATCTTGCGGCGCCAAAGATGAATTTAGTATAATTTTTGGGATATAATAAATTAATTGTTAGCCTAATTTAGTATAATTTTATCTTCAAATGGCAATTCGAATGGATCTGTTCAAAATCATGCACATAAATAAGAAAAATGTTTCACCCAAGTTGAGTTTTCACGTTCTCCACCTGTCTTCAATAACAGCCGACGCGTAGGATGGCAACCGCTCAACGTAGGTGAAGAACGTTGGTCATTCACGTTGGAATAGCAGGATTCCATAAATAATATGGAAATTTTGTTTCAACTCTTTGGTGATGGAGGGTAAATACTGAATCTCAAATCAGCAAGTAAATGGCTGTTTAAATGTGAGGGAAAACTTTGAAGAAGAGCTAGCTAGCCTTAAAACACTTGAAATGAACTGCTAAAGGTTGGCAAATTGCTTTACTATGTAAGCTTGTAAATTATAAAAATGAGCAACAATGTATGTCCTTGAGCAAACTAATTCCCAACCAATTCATTTATGAAGGTACCGGTACAAAAGGTCATGCAAGCTGAAAACGCCATTCACGGGGGATGTGCTGCTTAGGCCATGCAAGGATAGCTACCAGAGATGGCGACTTTGATCTCCATTCTACGTGAAAACGACTTGCTAATTCTCAACAGTTGGATGTGATTTAGTCACAACACGAGAGACACTACATGTAAGACGTTTAGAATTAATTTTAGATTTAATATTTTTTGAAATAAGATCTAATTTATTTGTGAGAATTAATTATAAATTTTTAATTTTAATTAATCATTTTTAATAGATAATTTAAACCCATTAGACTGAGTTTTTATCTTAGTATTAAAACCAACTTAGTCAAATATATTATATAGTGGGCTGGATTGTACGTGATGTAGGTTGTTAGCTACAGATAAAATATCAAAATTTTAAGTACAAAATTTATTAACGTAAATGGATTGTAAAGCCTTTAAAATTTTCTCACATTTATAACTAGATGGGTAAAATCTAATTTATTAGTATGAATAGAATATAGATTTTTTCAATTTCAATTAATTATTTTTCAAGAGATGATTTAGAGCCATTAATTTATACTTTGAGCCACTTCAGTACACTACTTATAACTTGAGCTTGTATAGTATATAGATGTTAAAGAGGTGATGGATGCTACAATGACATTTGGATCTAAAACCCAAAATTGTTCTATCACCTTATATAAAATTTTCATATTTAGTTGAAGAATTGGCTTTGTTATAATGTCAATATTGTATTTCTCTAGCTAGTGAGAGAGAGGCAACCTCTATATATGATAGTCTTCATCAGTGAGAGGGAGGCATGGTAGAGGCTGTGTCGCATTAGATTATGCCAAGGCTAGACAACATGTACAACTAATACCAACATGCCCGTGCATTAGGCGTACATGTTGTTGCCCCGCCCCACAGAAATATTTTGTGTGAAGACACATAATACAAACAAAACTATCTTTTACTGGGATATATGCTTTTTGATGTGGCAAATTTGATTGGAATAATTTGGTGACATGCAACTAATATATATATCATTGCCTATATATATATATATATATATATATATATATATATATTACATAGGACAAAACCACAACACATACAAAAGAAAATTATAAGACGTGCAATGCACATTGAAATGACCCATCATTTTGTCATGCAGAATGTTTGTGAATGTGAAAAGTTGTTTAACTATATTCTAAAGCATCAAATATAACTCAAAGAAAGCAAACTAGGAGGAGTATGAGAAGGAATGCAACTCTTGGTTTGCGCCTTGGATAGCGCTGGAATTGGCTACAAATGGGTCAGTCTTGGAAGATAACAATATCGTTGCCCCAACTGGTTTCCACTAATTGGTACCCATGGTTGACCATGACAACAGCTTTAGGGGATCCAATTCATGCGTGTTTAGCCAGTCCAATTAAACTAGTTCAACGTTGGTTAAGAATAAGATAATACTAGTTTAGCAAGAATATATAAGACAATATTAAAACTTGTGGAAAAAAACAAAGAAATTACCATTAATTTGATCGGAAGAAAATGATAGGTTAATTTATTGGGTGGTTGATGGATACTAGCTAGCCCATGGCTTTGGATCAGTACCTGTATATCGGAGATAATGCATAGACGACGAATCTACAGAAGAACAGCAGCATTAAGTCATTTTTAAAAAAAATGGGTTAATCTAAGTTGCAAATTTATAAACATATTTTCATTACTATAATTTATTCCGGTATTAAAAATGAGTTAATCTAAGTTGAAAATTTATTAACATATTTCCATTTTTATAATTTACTCTTATAAGTATTATATATAAGATTAATTTTGAGATCCTACAATAATTTAGAAGATCTTATAATCCAATCATTTTATCAATATTGCCCTCAAAAATGCATTTTTTGGCCGATGGGCCTAACCCAACCCACGCCAATAATCAAGTTCAAACACTGTCTAATGTACATGGTTTGAGCCACCCAACCCAAATATAAACTAATGGTCTAATTTCATTTTTTATTTTAGCAAATAAAGGATAATTTGGTAAAATTTCACGTTATTATTTTAAAATGATTTTGGTGTGGAAGGTAGTTTGAAGTCATTTATAAAATAAGAAAAAGCAAGAAGGGGTGCATGTGTCCAACCCTGGGTTGCACGAATCGGCCGATTCCGTGCGGAATCGGCCGATTTAAATCGGATCGGCGCGATGCCGATCCGATTTCGGGGCCGAATCGGTCGACTCGAATCGGCCGATTCCGACCGATTTAACTCGGAATCGGAATCGGCCGATTTAAATCGGAATCGGTTTTTAAGAAATTACTAAAATACCCTAGGTCTGATTTTAATTAAATTAATTAAGCATGGGTAAAATGGTAATTTGGCTTTTAAAAACCTCCCCGCTTCCGCCGTCGTGCTCGCTCCGCCGCCCTCCGCTCCGCTTCCGCCCTCAGCTCCGCCACGGCCGTCCGACCACGCCACGGCCGTCTGACCACGCCACGGCCGTCCGACCATGCCGCCGCCCCGTTTCCGCCTCCGCCGTGCGTCCCCGACTCCGGGGTCGCCGCCCTCCGCTCCGCTTTCGCCCTCAGCTCCGCCACGGCCGTCCGACCACGCCACGGCCGTCCGACCACGTCGCCGCCCCGTTTCCGCCTCCGCCGTGCGTCCCCGACTCCGGGCTCGCCGCCGGCGGGGTAAAGAGGGGAGGGTGGCATTCTCGTAATTAAAAGTTGACTCGAGTCTAACTCGAGTCAAAAATAATAATTAATTCTAAATAATTTAAAAAATCTTAAAAAATATTTAAAAATATCATAAACTATAATACACAGAATAATATCAAAATAACATCAATACCTAATTTTAATATATTTATATTATGAATTGTCAAATTATTATATATGACCGATTAAATTAATTTGGACCGATTCAACTGAACCGATTTCTGGCCGATTCAGACCGATTCCGATTCCGATTCCGATTCACTGGAAAACCGATTCCGATTCCGATTCTGATTCATGCGACCATGGTCTAACCATGAGTGACTAATAGTTTGTGCTTACAAAGGCTTTTTCTAAAGATGATGAAAATAATATTGTCACAAATAAATTAAGTTTTATGAAGAGAGTTATTACATGCTAGAAAGTAGAATTAAATATTATTAAGTTTTTACATTCAAACATTAATTTCATCAAAATCTATAATCATGAATAAACAACTTTCTTCCCAATAATTATTTTTTATTATAAGAAACTAGGTAAAAAATTATTAAAGTCCATAAAGAACAGTTACATTTAAGTTTAAATTTATGTCATGAATTATATTAAATTGACCAGGTCAGTCACTTCTACAACTCTTATATGTTCACAATATAAAAATCGTATATGTTTTATTTTTCATTTTAATAATGAGTTATTAATTAAGGAGAACCTTCAGTGTGTTTCTTTTAAAGTTTTTTTTATTTAAATAATTTGACAATTTCACTTTAGATATATCTAATGTGAAACGTTGAAAAACAAATTTTGCCGTGTTAGAGGGAATATTATTAATTTCAAATATAATTTTTATTTTTTCAAAATTAATGAATATTACAATTAAAATTGCACGTTAAGTGAACTTTATTTTTGAGTTTGAATTTAGAAGATTTTAAAATAACTTTATTTACATTATAACACTAACTTTCATTTCACTCTTTCCTCAATTCTTTAGTATACACCAAATCAATGAAATTGACATATTATATATAGTGCTGGAATTTTTTTCAGTAGTTAAAAAGCTTTTTCTTTAATTCTGCACATATTAATAGAAGCAATTTTCATGATATATAATGACATTTTGAATGTTAGATTTAGAAATCCTTTTAGAATATATATAGTTACAAAAATATTTCGGTTGCACATATTTATCTGTATACATCTATAACTTAAAAAATCATGCACCAAAATGTCCTGTTGTCAATAAATTCGTTATAGAGATCATTAGTTGGTTAATATTACAATAATATTTGCTTAACTGGTTGAGCTAGTTCCAACTTAATGTAGGTCAAAGTCTGTATTCAATATAAATATATATTCTTTATTCTATACCTATCATTTATAATATAATGTAAGAAACCATTTGTAAGAGCTAAACAATATCCAATTCATGAACATGTGCACATAAACAATTGAATATAGACAAGCAAAAACAATATCTAATTCAAATGCATCGAACTCTAATTTGATCTGCTAGCTAGCCAGGGCTGAGCACATCGAGCTCTAATTTCAAAAACAATATCTAATTCATTTGCATATGTTTTATTTATAGTTCATGTGTTATTAATTTTAAAAATATTAATCATTTACACTAGCATAAGTTCAAGTCAAATGAATGTGGCCCAATAAGTTTAGCTCGTCATCTCCCTCGGACTTAAGTTTCTTTAGGCTTCTCTCAGGAGAAACCAGCCACTGTACTAGCTTTGATAAAATTTCTTTTCAAAAAAATTGCGTCTAAGTGATCCACATAGGAGTCAAAAAATACAAGAATGTCGTGTTACAAGATTGAAGTACTACTAGCTGTTTATCAATCAATGAAAAAAAGAGCATGATGCAACAAGCCAAATCAAGCCTCTTGCATACATATAAACATTAATACATACAAAAAAAAAAAACAAAACAAAGATGAATGGGGTTAGTTTATTTGCAGCAAGCAGACAGCACTACTTCTCATGAACAACAGCGGAGCTGGTACCAATCCCAACCTGCAACCACGGAGAGGAACCTCCAGAATTGATGTCCTTGAGCTCACTCAACTTCGCCAACTTCACCTTGCTATCGGCATCACTATACTGATCAAGATGACCCAAAGAGCTCCCCATGGTATTAACCGTGGTCTCCTTGTTCATCTTGCTTCCATCACTATTGAAATGGATGCTACTACTCGGGTGGGATCCCATCCATGGCTGCAAATACAGGGACGCCGACACCTCGAGCCTGAACGGGTCGTCGTGCTCTCGCGGCCGGAACAGCGGCAGCTCGTCCACTGGCGCAGGCATGTTGAGGTCCAATTTAGGTGTTAGTGTCGTCGTCAATGGCGGGTGCAGGTGGAGGTTGGCCATGGAGGCCGGCTCCGACGATGCCGTATTCGATGTCACCCAATGGCACCTCTTGTGCCCGCCGAGAGCTTGGCCGGATGAAAACACTCGGTGGCAGATTGAACACTCGTGCACTTTGGACTTCTTTTTCCCGCTCGCCGGTGGCGTCGTGTGTTGTTGGAGAGTGATCTGCAGACTCGCACTTGCACCGGCGCCGTCTCCTGACGGTGTCGGGTAGGCGTCGACGGCGCCGGGGAAGACGTCTTCGTCTTGTCGGGAGGCGAAGCAGCCCTTCACTTTCTTGTGGCTGGCGCGGTGGCCGCCGAGGGCTTGGTGGGAGGAGAACACCTTCTTGCACCCCTTGCACTCGAACATCCCTCTCGGCACCGCCGCCGCGGAACCGGCGCCGGCGCCGTCCTCCTTGCTGGCCGAGGCGCACGATTCCTCCGACTCGGCCGGATCTGGGTCGACCCTCGCGGCGGAGAGCATAACCAGCCAATTGGCCAGGTCGACCTCCTCGCCGGAATAATTACCTCCGGCGGCAGCGTTGGAAGAAGAGCTCCGGAACAGCCGCCGGGACCGCTTACCCTTCGACCAGCGCCCCATCTCCACCTCCTCAGTCGGCGACACAAACATATCATCTTCATCATCGTCTTCGTCATCGCCGTCGCCGCCATCGTCTTCCTCATCATACCTGCACCTCCCATGCTCAAGAAAGGACTTCCAAGAAGAGAACTCCTCCCCACAATTCTCGCAAACCCTGCAGCTCCGGAGCCGGTTGGGATTGGCTCGGAGCGTGTACATCCTCCGATCCGCCGCCGCCGCCGTCGCCGCCGGGGACGACAACCCGTTCTTCTCCTCCCAGTCGCCGGCAATATCGTCGTCGTCCCCGTTCCCGCCATCCTCCCCGGCAATCCCATGCGCCCTCATGTGCCCGCCGAGCGCCCTCCCACACCCGAACCCCTTCTTGCAGATCTTGCAAAAGTACTTGAAATCCATGGATACCGCCATTAAACAACCAAAGATCAACAAGGCGTATTGGGAAAGAATTAGGGGGTGGGGGAGAGGACTTGTAGCGAGCATGGGGATGGGCATGGACGGTTGGGAGAGGCGTGGGCGGGGAAGGAGTGGTGCAGAGTGAGCTGGTTTTTAGTTGAGGTGTAGGTTGGTTTGGGGAGGGAGGAGGGGGGGCGACAAGTGGAGGGTGGAGACTGTTTCCTCTCCAGCGGTGTCGCTCCGGTCAAGTGCAGCGTTTTCCGGCGAGGGTGGGGATGGTGGGAGGGTGAGCTCCATAGCCATTCATGTTGCCTTCAATTCCAAGTCAAGGAAAAGTGATTAGCGTTTCCATCCCTACAACCTATTTTGTTGGTTGGTTGGTCCTTGCTTCTTTCATGTTTAATTAGTTACCAACATTATTATTACTCATTCTAATAATTTTCATCCTCAATTAATTACTAGCTAGATTCCCATTATTAAGTTTCATTTACTAATATTTGTACCAACCTTTTAATACTTATAGTTAATCTACCATATAATTAACAATTGAAGAGTCCGCATTCGAGTTCATGTTAAAAACAAGATATTCTACTAATCAAAATATAACAAAAATAAAATATTTTAAAAATTAAATCTTGATGGTCTTCCTCTTCGTGTAATAAAAGAAATTTATGTTTACAATCAGAGTGCACATTGACCGTGCATTGACTAGTTGTATATAACTATATATGTATGTGAAGGAATGCTATTTTACACTATCTTGAATCATGTGATTAAAAGACTAATTAAATTGATATATATATATATTGAAAAGTTTTCAGGAGCAGGGTAAGAACATATTCCTAAATTAATATATATATATATATATATATATATATATATATATATATATATAAGGAAAAGTTTTCCTTAACCCAGGGCAAGAACGCGTTCCTACCCAAGCTCTAATGTGGGTCGTCCGATCATAAGAACGGCCAAGATTTGATTAAAAAAAAAACAAAACCTTCTAACCTTTTTTGCCGCACGACATCGACGGCACTAGGCCTGGGCCAGGTTTGGCCAGTTGTGGCCGGACCCTAGCCGCCAACCTTTTTTTTTTTTTAAGGTGCAGTAAGATGTGGCCGCGCCTTAAAAAAAATAATGTCGTGGCCGAATCTGGCCGGTGGGGGATGGACCTAGCCATCCCCCAGCCTGCCCACAGCTCATGAACATGCTCATGGCCTCATATATATATATATATGAGGCCCAGTTGCCTAAGCAAAGGGTAGAAAATTTTTCCTGCGCCAATCTTTAATATAGGACATCCGATTAAAAGACAGCCTAGATCTATTTTTTTCAAAAAAGAAAACCTAAACCCCTCCTCCCACAACGGCGCTGGAGGTCGCCGTGCGCCGCTAGTTGCTAGGGGGCTAGACGTGGCCTGCCACAATTGGATCTAGCGGGATGGCTATGGATTTGGCTGCATGGTCTTATGGGTGGTGTGGCTAGATCTGGCTATTGCCTGCCAAGTCCGGCCACCGCGGGTCGAACTACGCCGTCCCCCAAACGCACGGCCAGATCTGACCACCGCTGGCCAAGTTCGGTCGCCGGGGGATAGACCTGGCTGACCCCAAGCCAGATCTAGTCGGTGGACGGCCTGCTCTCACCCGCGGATAGTGGCCGTCCATGTCTAGCCACCCGACCGCTGAATTTGGCCGGTGGGAGGCCAGACATGGTCACTTGTGGCCGGATTTGGCAGAGCGACCACAAATTTAGGGTGGGGAAAGGGGTTTAGGTTTTCTTTTTTAAAAAAAAAGATCTAGGCTGACCTTGTAATTGGATGACCCATATTAAATTCATGCCCTTGGCTCAGGAAACTAGGCTGCATATATGAAAATTTCCCTGAGTCCAGAGTAGGAACATGTTCCTCCCCCAAGCTCTAATCTAGGCCATCTGATCATAAGGACGACCAATATTTGATAAAAAAAAACCTTCTACCCTCTCCTTCGTCCTTCGTCGCGCAGCCAAGTTCTGGCCATGGCCAGTTGACCGAACTTGGTCGATGTCGTAGACGACACCATGCCGGGGCCAAGTTCGGCCGGTTGTGGCTGGAACTTGGCTGCTAGCTTTTTTTTAAGGAGCGGCCAGATGTGGCCGCGCGTTAAAAAAATGTTGCGGCCTGATCTGGCTGGCAGGGGATGGACCTAGCCGTCCCTTTGGGTTTAGGAACATGTTCCTAGCCTCATATATATATATATATATATGAGGCCTGGTTGCCTAAGCCAAGGGCATGAATTTTTCCCGCGCCAATCTTTAAAACGGCGCAGATCTATTTTTTTCAAAAAAAAACCTAAACCCCTCCTTCCACAATGTCGCCAGTGGCGGCTGTACAGTCGTCATATGCCAAATCCGGTTGTTGGGTGGCCAGACATGGACGACCAAGGTCGTATCTGGCGGTGTAGCCATGGATTTGGTCGCATGGACTTGTGGGTGGCGCAGCCAGATCTGGCTATCGCCGACCAAGTCTAGCCACCACGGGTTAGACTAGGTCGTCCCTTGACCAAACTGCGGCCAGATTTGGCAGCCGGCTGGCAGGTCCGATCGCCGGGGGATGGACCTGGCTATCCCCCAGCTAGATCTTGCCAGTGGATGGCCTGCTCTTGCCCGTGGTGATCGGACCTGACCAGCAGCAGCCAAATCTAGCTGCACTGCCCATAATACCAAGCGGCCAAATCCGTGGTTGCGTCGGCAAATTCAATTGTGGCTAGCCATGTCTGGCCAACCAGCAGTTGGATTTGGCTGGTGGGAGGCCAAACATGGTCACTTGCGGCTAGATTCGGCGAGAGTGGCCATGGATTTGGGGTGGAAGGAGGTTTTTTTCCGAAAAGAATAGGTCTGGACCATCTTTGTAATCAGATACCCATATTAAAGATTGGCGTTAGAAAAAAGTTTGTGCCCTTGGCTCAAGCAATTGGGCCTCTCTCTCTCTCTCTCTCTCTCTCTCTCTCATATATATATATATATATATATATATATATATATATATGATGTCATTTATGGTGTTTGGATCATTCTAGTTGCATGTATTATGACATGCTTATTAAAGTCGAAGAAAATTATTTTTGATTAATGACCTATATGATTTTGTCAGAATTAACTAGTTCAAACTTGTCAAATTTTCAAAATTTTAAAGTATTTTTTCATATTTGAGATCTTTGATCAAGTTTGAAAAATATATATTTTGCATAAAATATGCACAAAGGATAGTATACATGTCCTAAGAAATTATACAAATCAAGTAAGGACCTAGCTCAACACAAAATTGCCACTGATACGAACTATAATTATGTATCCACAACATGATCATATGTTTGGGTTGTCCATAGTTGTAATAACCTAATTACTTCTTTTTAATAACAATGTATATTATAACATTCTGATATTATATATATTTTTTCATAAACAATAAGTTTGTTGACCCTAACCAGGAAGAATACTATGAATTTATGACACATAAATACATAATATTCATTTGTGTCTATATATATATAATTGAAAATTTAATCAAATAAAAGAAATTGCTGACGTAATTGTAAAAACATGAACTTGCTCCTTTCTCGGTA
>JAURVB010011846.1:0-28669 GCA_033002965.1 Piper betle | reverse complement strand
ATTTCAATTTCAAAGAAGGAAGTTAAAAGAGAGAGAATATTAGGATAGATAGCAAACAAAAATGGCAGAACAAGGATTGAGGAAGAAGATGGCAAAAAACAGGAAACAAAGATTGAGGAAGAAGATGAAAAAAAAAAAGCAGTGAGAATGATAATCATCCATTCAATGCAGCGGTCACGTTAAATTCCTCCCCTCTTACGTTAATCATTATAAGCATTTTTATTATTTTCCCAATAAAGGGCATAATTAACCATACATAAATATTTCTCATAGGGAGGAATTATATAATCCTTCAATCACATTATAAGAGTTTTTTCATGTGTAAACTATACCCCGAAAAAGCCCTAATATATTCATAAAATTGCTATAAAAAGATGAAGATACTTGCCAAAGTGAAATTGATGGTTCTTTGATTTGGTTAATTTACAAAGCTTGTGGTGACTATTAGGGTTTGGTGTTGTTCATGTTTGTCAATTTTTTTTAAAAATTGAATATTTATTTAATCAATCTAAATAGACAAGTCTATAAAATGGTCATAATTTAACTTTTTTCTTGTCTTAGTTGTTATGAAGATAAGATCAACCATTTATGATTGGGATATAATGAAGTAAAATGATATTGTTGCAAACATGTAAAATCTAGAAGGAAATATGTTCAATTATATAATTCAAAGATTGGTTTAGTTTTATGTATGGCTCAATTTATTTTAACTTCCTTGAAAAAAATAAAAGTTTATGCCTTATGCTCAACTTGAAGTTCTATAATTTACATCCAGAAAATAGAGATGGTGGTGTCTGATATTATGATTTCTGATACTCATGATGCTCAAATAAGTTTGAAATTTAATATTTTACATTTTTGTGCCAAAATTAGGATTTTGATTTCCACTTTAATTTACTATAGATCGCTTAACATCTTTGAAAGGTAATTTTTTCATTTTTTTCTCTCATTTGTTCCTCTTATTATCTTACTTTATCTTTTTTTTTCATTATCAACAACATTTTAGCTACAATAAGATTGAAAAAAACTTGCTATTTTTTTTATTTTTCACATGACTCTTCTTAATTGATACAAGTGATGCAATAAATAAAGCAAGAATAAATAATTTGATTTCATCTTAATTTTTAAATATACTTGTTCCTAATGTTCAAAAATTATAAATAAAACTAAGACTTCAATAAAAATTTCTAATATAAGTCGAATGAAATAAATTTTACATTATAATCTTATGCGTCACAATTTACTATGGAGCCACAGATGATGAAATAAATAAATTAATATTACTTTATTAATTTATATTTTATTTAATTTTGTTAAAAAATGTTATTAAAGTATTTTTAAAGGCATACTATTAATATTTATTTGTTAATTTTTAAAGTTTTATTTTTAAATGTGATTTTGAATTAATTTTCAAATATTAACATTATTTTATTTTTAATAATGTTGGACAACTTATCTATTTTAGTAATTTTGTTTACTTTTTAAATAAGCTATTTATTGATATTGACAGACATTGTAAAGGAGGTTACTTTATATTAAAAAAATGTCTTAAATTTTTATAGTAAATAGTTAAGATGTTAATCTCAAACAATTATATCTATTTATGTATTTAAAAATAATGGCTCTTTTATCTATTTTTAAAAAAACTTCATTTAATGTTAAAATAATAATGCTTGTTTTGTTAAGTTATTAAATTTTATTTTAGTTACCGACTATGCATCAAATATAAATTAATTTATAAGTGTCATTCAATTTGTTTATAGTTGTAAATATAATTTAAATCATTATGGCAGGATTTAAAAATGTTGATTGCCATTTAAACCTAATTTTTTCGCGATGTAATTAATGAAATAAAATAATTAATTAATTTTTACTTTAAATTTCAAATATATAGGATGAGCATTGTGTCAAAAAATTATAAACATAACTTAAATAAATATTTCTTATAAAAGACAAATGAATTAAAATTTATATTATAATGTCATACACCATAATGAGGTCATTATCACTAATAAAAATTGGTCTAATTTTACAACTAACTTGAATGATCCATAAGTTAAAGTGCTCCCTTAATTTGATAAATTATGAACACAAATGTCCAAATTCAAAGGAAGTTTATGTTTAGTCAAAATTGATGATATTAATTAAATTTGGCTTAACTATACCACTTACCATATCACAAATTATGTAATTTGCTCCAACCGAATGTCCTTGTTTAAGGCCATGCCTTTGAATATATTGACACCCAAGCCAGACCTTAAAATATATAGAAATGTTTGACATACCCACCACCAATTGTGATGATATATATTTGTTAGAAAATAGGTCCAAAATATTTATGTTGGAGTTATACATGTATCTTTTATATTAGACTCTCATAGTATAGATAAATAGAAAGCATTTGGATACAATTAGTTGGCTTATATAATTTCATTTTTAAACATCAATATTTATTCATTATAAATTAATCATGACTCAAATATATATATATGGAGTTGGAATCTTCTGGCGGACATGCGATGGTAAAACGATAAATCCTTTCAAGATAAAGTTGGTCGAAAAATATATTACAAGGTGTTTGATTGCTCCATTTTTAAACTATTATTTTAATAAAAAATTCTATTGTTTGTGCCTTAAAATAGTTCTTGGTTGAAGATGTGGCAAAATTTATAAAGATAGTGGCTTAAGAAATTTGATAATGAAAAAAAAACATGGATGAAATTGGCGGCTATGTAAGAAAACAGGCTTGGACTTAAAAACCTTCGTGAATCGATAGATGTCATTAACGATGAATCAATTAGTTTCTATACAAGCCCGCAGCTCCTAGCCAATTGTCCACCCTTTCCAAGTGGCTTTTTACATCTTAACACATGTTTCTCAGTTTACATCATTGATTATTATAATACAACTTGTGTCTAATTAATTATTGATATATGCAGAAGTTCAAGTTATTATAATTTTGAAGCAATGATACAATGAAATGTGAATTAAAATAATAGCCCTTCTTGTAAGTAGAGATAGGTCAAGATGAGCTTTGAGTAAATGATTATGTATCTATGTTGGTATTTTTGGTTAAAATATAAATATAGGTATACAGAACATATAATTCTATTGTGTATTGTATTATATTTAATATTATTTTTGTTAGAAATAAGTTATCTCAATTTATAATACTAGAAAAAAAACTTGCTAATCTTGCTGAACACTATTTTGTGCTTTCTAACAAAATTTATATTTTTAACAAAAAAAAATTTATGATAAAATTAGTTAAAGTTTCTATAGGATTTGTTTTAGTTCTGTCATTTATTTGTTGAAGGATTACAAGCATAATTTCTTAAATAAAAAGACACCAACAATAATAGCTAATCTTAATTAAAAACAAATTAAAACTAAGCCCAATTAGTATGTTAAAAATAAATTATTGTTATCAATCCCAACCCGACGGCAAACCAAGTTGAGAATCTCGTCGCCGCCGGGATCCCAAGACCCCCACAAGGAGAAGCTGTCTTTCACCAAACCCTAGAGGCTTTTGAGTAACAAATAGATATTTCCACATCAAAAACCAAACATGTTTCATTCTTTGAAGATTGTTTTAAAAAAAATGACACCAAGGTATGACACAACTCCCTCAAAATATTGATTTTAAAAAAAATAGCACGACAAAAAAAAGTGCTCACTTGCGTTGTGGTAATTGTGTACACTGAATGTTCCTATACTTTCCTTCCAACTAGCGATTCTGTGATGACTATTGATCCCACAAAGAAGAAAAAATTGAATACAGGTTGGGAAAAAGAAGATAAATTGAATATTTCAAACTCAGCACGCACCTCAGATAAAATTTCTTGGCTTTCAGGCTCCAGAAAAGAGGACTGCACCTGCAAATGATTGGGTAGGAAACATGAATGATGTGCCCGAATACGTATGTGAATGGCATCACCATTCTTCTTTCATGAGTTCTGTTGCCATTGCTGTTTCGTGGTTACAAACTTCCATTCACTATACTTGAAGTAGCAAAAATTTTTAAAAGGAGTGCTCTGGAATATACGTAACACCTGTTAGGACGAAGGAAATTCATGATATACATTGAGACCACAAATATTTATAGGCTGATAGCTCAAAGAAAGGTTGAAATCAATACTTCTATTTGTAACAAGATAATGATGATTCGCCATAAGACGAATCGCATCCCTACTGAACATTATAGAAAACAAAGCAGATCCTTCTCCAAGACATGTCAAAAAGGGCAACACTTAATCTTCTGAGCCAATGTTCTAATCTCCTAAATTATGCCACACAAACTTGAACGTTCTCTCATGAGTTGAAAGCAATTGTCGAATATACAGAAAACAAAGAAAGGTAATAAATTATGCAATTGTCGAATATACAGAAAACAGAAATATCAGACATGCTTAAATACATGAGTTGAAAGCGAATGTTCAGTTAGTAAAGGCCTAGCCTACCGACATGTCTGGTGACCTTTTTCGTCCTTCATTTTATTACCTCAACAACAAAATATACATGTATAAGATTCCTCTAGAAAAGGACGCACTATAATGGTTCAGAACTACCGTTCACAGACAGGTAATTTTCCCATCCCCTTGTTTCATTTAGTAAACTGGCAAACAGGCTCAATCTAATGGATGAATATATCATTCCTTAATTTAAACCAACAAAAGGCTTAAAGAATGATATTTCATATCCTATCCAGCTTGAGATGTGATGTTTGATAGATAATCAACTAAAATATTATCTTGTCTAGTTGACTAATTTAGGCTCGATAAATAGGAAGGGTATTTTAGTTTTTAATTATTATAGTAAAAGAAGACTTACACCAAAATAGTTCTCTTCAACTTAGATCTAGTGATGAATAAACAATCAGGTAAACTTGGCAGCAGGTATCACCTTCATACAAATGAGCACATAGTGGAAATCTAAGGCTCAATTGATACTACATCACTATATTCCTAAATTAAACAAACCTAACGTTAGCAGGATGATAGTTCATATCCTCCTCTTACTTCCAGCTGGGTGTTTGATATTAATAATCAAACAAACATGGTATACCCAAAGTCTTGTAGAGGACAAGGTGATAAATTTAGGCTCCTCATCTCATAAGATATACCAAGTATAAGAGTCATAAGGCTTGTAGCAAATAAGAGCCATGAGGCTTGTAGCAAAAATCATTAATCTTTCCTTTATGCCTTTAGATTTGAAAACCAAGTATACTCGGCAACTCCTTGTTTCATTCAACAGATAAAGATAAATGTAAGCACGATTAAAGAACCAATTATTTCTTAGTCATCAAACAGAAAGCACTTTGATGCATAAGGAATTATGGCATAGTAATACATTCAAAATGGGAATGGCAGCTTAAAGTCGGTAAGTACCTGCAAAAACATTAGACCTCAATGAACATAGAAACTTTAGATTAATGTACAAACCTTTTTCTTTAACAGCAATCTGGAGAGTGTCAAGTGTGATTATGCCGTTGGTCAATGGAAGTAATTCAAGCTTAATAGTAGCAGTTGACAGAGAAGGAACACAGCTGCAGCCATTAATGAAGAGCTAAGAACTCTTAACACCTCTTATTAAAATAGGAAAGAACTCTTGACATCTCAAAGAGTTAAATATTATTACAATAAATGGGTCATTCCACAAGGATGAGAAAATGTGAACCATGTCGTCAGTCAACAGTTGACCATCTAACGTAGTGTTTTAAGGACAATATTTCTAGGAATCTTAATCCTAAGAAACTATAAACAAAGAGAATAAACACTTGCGTGTTGATCCATGGTATCCAAGACCTAACTACAAAGGCACCCAACTACACCTACTTATAGCCACTAATTGACTCTAGGAGATCATGGAAAAATCATCCAGAGTACCACCCCCTTCATTTAAGCTCGGTATAATTCAATTTCTACTTTGCCTCACATCCTCTCATTGCACTGCAAAAGCATAATGTTTTTCAAACAGATAAAGAATATAACTAAAATATATATTTACCCCAGAGGAACTGTGCTCTGCAACCATAGATGAGAACAACTCAAACTCGTGTTTGGAACTGAGGATGGAACTTGTTCACCTATCCCACCACCCTGTTCAATTTCAGATACAATAGATGTTGCATTCAGCTTCTGTACACTGGTGCCAGATGGTCCCACATTTAAGCTTTTGGGAGTTGGAGGAACAGGGCTTAAAGACACAACTGAGGGTGGTGAAGTAAATGAGGCTGGAGCTAGAACTGTAAGGGTCAGATCTTCAGATGTTAAATTTGTTGCCTGAAGAGTTAACACCTAAAATAATCAAAAAGCCTGCATTAGCAACAGCATATATGATCAAGTCTTAGCTTGCTGAACTAACTAAAAAGATAAAAACTAAGGAGAAAACATCCACGGCTGTATGTCATATTTCAGGAACACAAAACAATGCAGCATTTCTGAAAGTTCATCATCTTCTCTAATTCCTCAAATTTCACAAGATGTCTCACAAACTCCCTTCACGTACACAAGATGTCTCACAAACTCCCTTCACGTAGAGTATGTGATTGGCAACATATTCACTTTATTTTGTTTAATTTTTTGTCCTCAAACCCTTTAACACATGTTATGAATCGTCAACCTTTCACTCATTCATTTCTTCTTTTCTTTTCTTTTTTTTGAAATCTTACCCTGTACATTTCTGATATGATCTTTCACCTCTCCCTGAATTCCTCAAAACTAGACCAGAAACCTCTCACATTTTCACTCCAATTTTCCAACCATTTTTTTCATAGACTTTTTTTTCAAATAATTTTCTTCAAATTATCGATCCATCAGTTTTCCCTGTCACACATTTTTACCTGGTCAAGTTTCACCAAAATATTCTTGGTAGCCCTTCTCAAATATGTACATCAAGCCATGTCCATTGCCACCCCTATCCATTCTACTTCTAGTCTTTGAAAACCACTCATCTATTTACTTTTTAAAATTAAACAATTCCTTGTTTCAACTTGAAATGCTCTATCCCAAGTTCAACCTTTGATTTTATGCTTATTTTATCTTTCCAAATGAATAACCACCCATGTTGATTTAAGAAAGGCATCCCAAAATAACCTTAGAATATCCATGAACTAATAGAAAATATTCCTTGAAGAGGAGAAAGCCTGTTAGGTAATATTCACCATGATGTTTTTTCTAAATGTTCACTTATAGAATGTTACTCCTACTTTATTCTTTCAAATGTACAGGTTTAAAACCCTCCAATCTAGAAGATGTTCATTAAATTTTAATGTTGCCTCAAATAATTATCTTCGAGTTGTTTTTGGTGGCATTAAACTCTAAATATCTTCCCAAATTTTTCTACAAGTTGCTCAATGTAAGTTATATAACAACCTGGCCCAAGTGCAAACTAATGGACCTGAGTCATCTATTAAAAATTAGTTACCCAAAGTTGATCATAAACACATCCTTGCTAATATAATGGATCTTACCCTGATGGGTATTAGATGTTGGACTAATTTTTAGGGGATCTTATATTACACCCGCTTTTAAGAAATTTCATCGTCATAATTCTTTTCCTCAGCCCATGAGTCTAACTTTTGTCCTGTACACTTATTTGCACTAGAGCTAGGTCATTGCACTCAATAAGTCAATTAATCGGAAATAAGCACTAACAGTTAACTGAAAACTTCTTGGTAAGAAAGGGGTTAATAACAATCACCACTTCAAAAGAAGCTGAAACTCATTACAAGTCAAAGAAGAAAAGAAAACCATCAACAAAATATGTGTTTTCTCTTCTATATCTTGTATTTCTATATGATAAATCCTATTGTCAAATCATGCTTTGATGCAGCAAATTTCTACAAAATCATCCTTTAAAGCTAGATGGAAAATAAGGAGCCAGACTGATAGCATACAGACCTGGACGGGAAGTTGACAAATTCCTCCACTGGAGCTGGGAGATGGCTCCGACATTTTTGAGGCAACAGATATCATTAGATCTCTTGATGCACGAGGTTGCCAACTTGTTGATTGCTTGAAAAACAACTTTGAGCCTGCACCAGAAATTACTACCTGATGAGATCCAAACTATATAGAAACTTCCCTATCATCAAATATTTTTGCAATTGCATCAAACTCTATATTGATATGTCCCTGACACTCCTTTTAATCCTACCAACATTAATTGCTGCAATAAATAAGTACCTGTGTAATTGCAACGGCATGAGACTAGAACAGCATAGTGGCCAGTGCTTGTAGAAATCTTCTTACCATCATGTGCCTGAATCATGGAATGTGGATTGGAAGCTGTGCTTGAAGACAATGAATATTGAGAATTTTTGCTTCTTTCATGATAGCCTCTTTGGTCTCTTATGTTCACTGGCTTCAGTATAAAAGAATGTTCTTCTCCTCTCCTATCAAATAGATAAAATATTATGGATATTTTGAACCAAAAAAAAAAAAAAGACAGCAGTGTGACAATCAGGATTGAGCAATCAAAAACTAAATAAATAAATAAACCACTCACTAAAACGTTTGAAGTATTGTTGATGGCAATTAGAGAAGTATCGGTTAAGAGTGGAAATTGTTGGAAAACTAAGTCTTCGTCTCATGCAAGAAACTAAGACAAAAAGGCTAACAAGAATACCCAATCTTGCTTCTTTTACAAGATAAGAGGCACATGACAAGGAATATCGTTAATTTGCAAAATTGACGTCAATGTCCCTAATATTTTCAGCAAAATTTGCTAATGCGCTCCCACTTAAACCCTAATCTAATGTAGTCACATCCCATTACAGCACAGTCAAATGTGGAGTTTAGCATATGAAAGTTATGGGATAAAAAACAAGTGTAGCCTATGAAACACAAAGTTCTATAATTCATGAATTTTAATAATTCTACATGAAAATATTTAATGTAATTGCAGAAGGACAAAAGCCCCCTTTCTTATTTCACTCTCACATGGCCTGACTGAGAAGCACAAGCCAATAATCTTGGATTCCTGCATTTGAATGCATAACTACTCTTTTCTGACATCCAAATATCAATTCAATATTCAAATAGAAAACAACAAAAAATGATACTCCTAAACTTTGTAGTCAATCTTAGTCAAAAGTATATAGGCTTCAAGCACTACTTTTACCTCTACAAGTTGACCTTTCAATGTGACACCCTCCACATTCGAAACTGCAAAATCATTTACATAAGTTTCTTTTCAAAAGTTTATTTAGGCCATCTTGTTTCCTTCTATGTACTTCAGCATTCTTTTGGCTCAGAGCTCACATATATTTGGAGGTCTGGTCCTTCCTGCAGCCTCTTTTAATATATTCATATCATCTTTGTTAAAGTATATTTTAAATGGTCCCCTTTCATAACATCTTGAGTTATGAGGACAAATGGTTAAACCATTTGGTATTAGAGCCACTGAGTGTGAGCCTGAATCCTACCGGATATATGATTATGGGAGAAATATTAAATTCCCTCATTTATTCCCAATGGACAATTTTCCCTTGTGTTTGCCCACATACTAAATCGTTAAAAATTTGCTTACACATCACATCATCAGGGGGTGTGTTTAAGTAAATATATTAAATGATTTCCTTGCTTTGGGAGGATAAACATGGGGTTTTCAACATTAGAATCACCTTATTTCATTCATATATTTATATGTATTTACAAGAAAATAAAGTTCACCAAAAACCTCTGATTTTGTGGATCGAACTCCAGATTCTTTCTGATGCTCTTTCAAATTCAAATACAAGACAAAGACATAATCGATCCTACCCAGCAAGCATAACTACATTCCCCCTCAAGGTCAAGATAGTTGTCTACCATACTAAGCTTGTAATGAAGTTCCTCATGAGTTACCTTGGGCAGTGCTTTTGTAAAGATATCTACTATCTTGCATTAGTTTTGCTATGCCACAAGCATATAATTAGGGCTGCTAATTGAGCGAGCCAACTCGTGAACATTTGGCGTTCGGCTTCGTATGACTCGACTCAAAACTCAACATTTAAATGTTCGAGCTTGAACTCGACTCAAACTCGAATCCTACGAGTCGAGTTTGAAACAAGGCAGTGTTCGACTTGACTCGACTTGGTTATAACTCGAACTCGACTCAAAATTGACTCGTAGCTCGACTCAATAATATAATATAATAATATACATAATATCATTTGTCTATTCAAAATACATTTAAAATCATAAATAAATATTATTATTGATTAAATTTAATTGTAGCTAGTTATATTTATTTATGTACAATAAAATAACAAAGTAGCATCAATACAAGGATAGCTCAGTTGGGAGAGCATCATCCTAAAGACCTGAAGGTCATGCGTTCAATCCACGCTCATCGCATTATCATTTTATGTTGGATACATATACAAGAAAAATAGAAATCGTAATTGGTATTTGGGCCTGGGCCTAATTGAGCGAGTCAACTCGTGAACTACTTTCGAGCTAGTTACGAACTCCCAAACGAGCCGAATTTCGAGCTAGTTTCAAGCTCATCAAAATTAAACAGTTTAATGTATTCGAGCTCGAGTCTAGTTCGAACAACATAAAAAATGTTCGAGTCGATTTTGAGCATATATGTTCAAAACTCATTCGATCTCAAGTCAAGTTCAAAACTCATTCGATCTCAAGTCAAGTTCAAACGAACTTCAAGCTATTCAAGTCGAATTCGCACACAAGCTGAACTAGGCTCGCTCGCTCGTTTAGCAGCCCTACATATAATATTATTCTTGGCCTTTTTCCGGGGTTATGAACTACTAAAAAATCCACCACACCAGCTTCATGGATTTGTTACATGGCAATTGGGTCAGATATTACAAACCCAAGAGCACTGTCCAAAGAAGAATGGCCTTTCCATCAATCATGTTCCCTCCAAGTTATATGCTATGTCAACTGGTAGACCTTCTATCACAAGTAGATCCAACCCAATCAAAATCCACAAAGCACTGTATCTTAAAAGACAGATAAGTTTTCCTGTACTACAGACCTTCATTTGGAGAATTATTTCGGCATTTGAGTATCCTCATCACAACATTCCAATGACATTGTCTCATATCTTGCACAAACTATGCTCATAACAAAGGGGATATTTGATTAAAGTGACTATAAGGTAAATAACCTTTTCTAAAATCCTCCTATACTTCCAACAATCTTAGTAGTATTCTATCACTAATAAGAGTAAGATATACTGCCTAGTTTCACATTTTCAGACTTTGCTAATAAATATGGCTCAATCCTTAATTCATACCAAAATGATTAAATTACATTGTTCTTCTTGCAATTGTCAGACCATGACAATGTCTAATTACATTCAACAACAGACTGATTACTACTGACCAAACTCATGAAGATTACATAAATTGCACTCGCCCCACAATTCCAAAACTTGACCAGCTCAACAATTTTATGGGGATATTTCTCAAAAAAGCTCTAAATTCAATGCAACGACACAAGGTTACTTATGAGTCGCCTTTTTTATGTATCTTCAGAGGAAAGCTACACAACAGGATAGCATTCAAAAGTACGATTTCAATAGAACAGCTCAGAAAAAATCCCTCCAATTACAGGAATATTAAAATCAAACATACTCTTCTACTGTCTCATCAAACCCACAAGCTCTCTTCCCTTTTCCTCATGCTCATCCCCTTTCAGGATCAGCATTGCCCAAATTCTAATGTTGGGGCTCCTAAGTTCTTTTTCTTTGATGAGTTACTTGAGTGCATTCCCCATGATTTAGAAAACACAAAAGTAAAGAAAAAAAACAAAAATGTAAAGAAATTTATTGCTTTTAAAAAGGCAAGTGCAAATCTGAAACAATTAACATTAAGAAAAAATATATATTAAGAAGCACATACTTCAGAGCAATATTTGGTAGACTTTGATCATTTCCAGCTTCAATACAGGTGATTGGCAAAGATTGAAGTAACTCGCTGTTTGGTGCCTCCTCATAAACAATAGTTATAGCATCCAAGTATACAATTATGTCAGGTGTATGTAAGGGAGATACATTCTGTAAAAGTGAAATAAACTTTAGCGATTGCAGGTGAACTCTTAAATACTCGTTATAAATGAGAAAAATGATCCGTACCTTTATCTGAACACATAGAAGATCTTCAGAATTACAATCAACAGAAAAAGATTTTATCTCTAAGGGTTGCACAATTTCAACTTTCTTTGTCCACCTTCTGCCGGGTATGTAAATGCCTTCCAACCCACACAGAGAAGAAAATCTATCTTGTTCAAGAGCCACTCCACGGAAAGATAAAAGCCCATCATTCCCCACTTCCTCTTTTCGAACAGAACTCTCAGAAGAGTACTTATCCCAATCTTCTACGTCAAAACTGGGTTTTGTATGGGAAGAAGAAAGTGGGGATGTTGTCATGCTTTGAGGAACAGCAGACATTGAGTAGCTCCTCAAGTGGCCAAATGAAAAAAGCTGCGACCCGGATGATGCAGAGTAGGCATGTCTATGAGAACTGCTTCCAATCATAGCTGAGCTTGAACTCAAGGAAGAAGGAGATAATGCATGGGCTGGAGGTGGTAGAGATCTGTCTAGTGGAAGAAGCCACTTAAGAAGATCTCCACATGGATCCACTTGATGATTAGAAAGGGTTTCACGATCTCCAGTCAAACCAATATCATTTTTATTCTGATGTTTTTCAAATTGAAGAACCTCAAGTACAGGATTTGTAAAGTAATTGCTTCCAATATTCACTTGTAGCAGTACCTGAACCCTTCCAATATTAGAATGTGAGTATTAATCATCCAGACCAAAAGATTAATAACGAGAAAGGGCCTAAGCATATATCAGAATGAACCATGCAACAACCAATGTCTCTCCATGAAGAACTTTAAAAAAATAGAAATTGACATCTATGACCATTAATAACCATAGAATAACAATAAGAGCATTAGAAGAAGCCATGGGCACATACCACTATGTCCCCATTAGACAAAGAGGAGCAGCTGATAACATTTCTAGCAATTCCTCCGGCCAAGCTTGCATCGAAATTTCCTTTATCAACAACAGCATTTAAATGAGAATACTTTCCAGATACAGGTTTGGGCTTTATATCACTTGCAACAGAGTTTTTTCCTGTTGCATCAATAACAGCTGGAGAACCTGCAGTATTGGGTGCACTCACTAATTCTTCATTGCAGTCAGCTATTCGAACAAAGAAATGTGAATTATTTAATCTCTCCAACAAATCTCGAGTTTGCTGCTTGTGTGATTCAGACCGCAATATAGATTCACTCTCTGAAATATACTGCCTCGTACCCATTTTTGGCGTAGGGAAAGCCTTGCCATTTTCTTCCAGATATTTACCATCACTATCAGAGGTCAAATTAGTCTCAGATTCTTGATTCACTGCCTGCTGCTTGACATGCTGATCAATGATCCCATTTTTACTCATTACTGCAGCAACTTTGAATGGTGTTATAACTTCTGTGTCTTGTTTGGCTGTTGACAAACACACCAATATATGAAGCTGTTCCCCTGCAAATGGTGGAGAACAGTTAGTAAAATAAGACTGGTCTTTGATGACTTAGTTTGGGATGGTAGGCAGCCCAATTCTACAATATGAACATTTACGATAGTAAGAAGCAGGTAATTGGTACTGTAGGTTGTCTAAACTTCCACACGTTAGCTATCAAAAATAAAAGGACAGCTACAGACCAGGAAAAATGAAAGAGCGATCAAGTGAATGAAATGAAAGGATGCCTTCTGCGTCACTCCAATTTTCAGGAATCTCTTCTACAAAACAAGTCGTAAGAAAAAATTAGAATCCAAATTATTTCCCATCAGAAAACAAGAAAATATAGAGTATGAAGGCGCAGTGTCTTCTGTCAGTTCATGACATGATGTAAAACTGTTATCACTGTATTTCTTGTTGCATAGCAACTCTGTCTAATTCTCACTTCCTCTTCTTTCTATCTCCAATTTTATATCCATGCTACTCGCAAAACATTTTTTCCTTCATTTTTGAGGTGTTTCTTTCTATCTTAATATTGCCTCACTTTTTCTGACAATTAAACTTCCCTCACAATAATTGCATAATTTAGGGGGGAAGAAAGAACTTACTACAAGGGACAATTATCCATCCTTCATCACTTGTAACATTTGTATGCTTTCCCAGTGGAAAACTTTTTGCAGAGGTCTGGCTAGAGACTCCCCCATAAACGACTTTACTTACTCCATTCTCTCCATTTTCCTCTTCGGCCACTAAGGAATGATGACGTAAATCATCCTCGGCAATAAGGCCCTCTAAAGTAGTTGTCGACTTATGCAAAGAGGTGGCATCAGAAACAGTTGGAGGATCCGAAGGAGCAGATTGTGCGGGTCGTAACAAGAAATTCATTATATATTCACTTTAGCTGCAGAATGCAAGTAAATATATTTTAGATCAGGAAACCAACAGTTGCTTGTACATCACACAGTTACATCTCTAGGCTCATGCAATAATGTCCATGCAAAATTAACATCTCTAGGCTTGCAGTTGACATCCCTATGAAGAATAGATGCAAATGGCTCACAATAAGAAAATGGAACTAGCATCATGTTGGCTACAAATTTTCAACAGTATCCTTGTATGAAAATTTAACACAGTCATGCTCACTGAAAATGACTGAAAACGACGACGCAAGACCATTTTATCATCTCAAAACTAAAGCTTTAAGCTAGAAATGGTATTGTCATCCACGAAAACTCATAGATTCGTTGCAAAATAACCACTTCGTGCACAAACCATGCTAATTCGATCACGTAGAAAAGCACCTCCTTCTACGTCTCCAACCCCGACAAACAAAATCTGATGTTCATATGCAAAGCTGACATCTCGATGATATCTGGACCATGGCTTGCAATGTCCGAGATAAGCAGGCCGACTTAATCGCAAACCTTCTCCGCGAATTCTAATACTACCGCCTGTATCTAAGTCCACAATTTACGGAACTCGCAGGGCAAGGCAGCCTCGCCTACTTCGCTGTCAATGGGGTTAAATGTTACGAGCTAAAGAGCCAAATTAGACTCGAACGAACCCCCAAAACATAAATCTACAAAGAAAACTAAACTAGTAATAGGACGAAGTTGACTATGAAGAATCACTACAATGACAAACTCCTCCATTGAAGGCGATTTTCAATTCCCCACTACCATCCACAGCATGCACATCAATCTTTCTCCCTCAAATGACGAGCAGGTTTGCCAATTGATCAAGAACAAGATCATGCCCAGAAGAAAGAAACGAACACTAAAGAGTCGGAATCGAACCTGGGAGATCGAGATCGAGATCGAGATCGAGATCGGCGATTGGGGTGCTCTCCGATCGCCGCCGCGACGGCGATGGTGGGAAGAGGACTCCTCGGGGGAGCGAAGATCCACGGCCCTGCGTCCCGCACGCGAGTTAAGGCTTGAGCCGGGTTGAGGTGGGCCGAGTTGGGTTTGAAGGCATGTGTTTGGTAATATGTAGTTTGCAAGGGTATAAATAAATAAATGGTCATCCGATTTTAACAATTGACTTAAATTAAATAAAACGAAAATATAAAAAAAATTTGTTTAATTGTATAAAAATTAGTATTTAAGTATTTGATTATAACGCAATAAATAATACCATTTTTTTATTTAATTATTTTATATTTAACATTTATTTGTCTTAGGTGGCTTGTAAATAAAGTCTTTGGTAAACAATCATCGTTCGGGCCCGGTCAATGCGACCCTTTATATGTGTGAGGAGGCACCTTTCATCCTAATCTCAATGTGTTACTAATTTTTAGTATTGAGTTGTGAGATATAGATGTACAAAAAAAAGGGTTGTATCAAAAATCTATTTTATTCTACTGTTTAATTTGTAGATATTAACGGTGAGATCTCTTAATTTAGTGTCACATTTAATATCTCTAATAGAGTTAAAATTATATTTATAAATAAAAATAGATTATAAATATTTAATTTAATTAATATTTTTTAAAAAATAATTAATTTATTAATTTATACTTTAAGCCAGATTAATAATTAATATTTTGGAGTCTCCTGGCCGTGGGAGGGGTCTGCCATGATGGCCCTTCATCCTAAGCTCTTCATCGCATTTTTCATATTTATGAGCTGGTTGAAAGACGGGCGTGCCGGGATAACTAGTTCCTTCAACCTCTCTCAGTGGCCAGCTGTGGATATGCCCTTGACAACGAACAATTTACTGTTCCAAGACTCAAATGGTTATAACAACCCACAAAAAGTAAATATATGTACTTGCCTCCCGAAATGACTTGTTGATGTTCTACAACGTATGATGAAATTGAGTTGTGAAAGGCATAAATGCGATTATTTGTTTGCTGTGATTTCAAGTTACTGAAAATGATGTCTGTTACAACAAAAGTGAACTCTTATAAGTTTTATTTCATCCCATTTTCTAATGTATTGAAGTTAATAAGTGGAATGTGTTGACTTATTTGCTGAATTCTTATATGGGTTAGTGTAACTCAAGGCGACTATGATGGACGGGCAGTGACAGTCTCCTGGGTGACCACCTCAAGAGCCTGGAGAGTGAAGTGCATTATGGCGCATCAGAGCATCATTTTGATCTTCAGGCTCAAGGGAACTTTACGAAATATTCATTTTATCACTACAAATCAGGATTTATTCACCACTGCCTGATTGATGGCCTTGAGGTTAGAAGCTAACGATATACCCTGTCATTCCACAATAATTGTCATTATGCTTGTTCATTCCAATATAGAAAATCACAGGAAGAAAATTCTCTTGCATTAAGTTTAATCTCTCCTAAACTATATGGAGTGTATAGGTTCATATTCGTGGTTTCACTCTTTTGTCACTCTCACATCCTTTGACTTCAATAGTAACTCATATATCGAATCTATGATTATGTAGAACTTAAGACAGTTCATCAATCTTGTTCCACTGTGAAGAAACAAAGCACTCCGCACTCCTCTGACATGAAAAACTTACATTAAACCAATTAAACTGTTGTATTTTAAGATACCAACCAAACATTGTGTGTAATTAAAGCTGTATGCTCTTCCAAGTCTTCAGAAATATGACTGTAGTTACATTTTCTTATCTGTAGCACAACACAAAATACGTTAATAAACTTGGGAAAGGTGAATCTGCTCGAGAGTTTTTGGTTTCAGACACCTCCTGAGATTGGTCCAGATTCTTCGTATACATTTGGTATAATTGGTATGTTCGTTCTACTTCTTCTCAACATTTGTCCTTCAATTAGTATCCAGCAGTATTTTTCCTAAATTGATTGCAATGGAGTTCATGTTGTTGTTGGTAAAAACGTCGCACTGCATTATGATAATTACTGCGACAAGGATATTTTTTAAACTATGACCTAGTATTTTTGGAACAATGATATGGCCTTCAAATCATTCAAATCAAAGTGCCCGCTAGTTATTTCTGGAGATACCAGACATGTAAGACCTTGGTGCCCAAGCTGTTTGATGCCTGACCAAAAACTCCTTTTGTTGGGGGTTCATGTTAGATATGGTTACCAATTAGCCCAGTCATTAATCAAAGGTTACAATCATTCATTGAAAGGTCATTAGCCAAAGGGTGTTCCTATTCATTTGGTAACCAACACCTCAACACATGGATGCTAATTTTATTCAAACTGATGTGTGTGATTCCTCCATTGCGTTGAATTACTTATTATCAGTTTTACGTGTTAATGCCAATTGATGAGCGTGCATTAGTGAAGATTGACACCTTAGACTTTGAAGTATTTGTCGGGTAAGCTTGAAATTGGAAGACACTGAAGATCCCTGCTTACCTAGCATCAAGAATTTTTATCCCTAAAAAAATACCAAATATTTGGAAAATATTGAAGGGCAGAAAAGTGCCAGATGATTTCCGTTGTTTACAAGCAACTTATCCATGGGAGTTAACATACTTCTGCAAATCTGCAAACAGAGTGTTTAGTTTTTGAGGTACCCTTGTATAAATCCCACCTATTTGAAACCCACAACCATCAACATTATAGACACCTATCCCAGTTGGGTGATGGTGGCATATTTCTAACCCCACGTAACAAAATTTACCTTATTTCTTTCAACTGGTGACTTAGGCAGACTTTTAATTCTCTCTCAACTATTGAACACTACAAGCAAAGTGAAGGTCAGACTGCTCTTTGTGGGAGATCTGTCTTATGCTGACAGATACACTGATGAGAACGGCATTCGATGGGATTCATGGGGACGTTTTGTTGGGCAGGTTGCTGCATATCAGCCATGGATCTGGACTGGTGGCAACCATGAAATTGAGTTTATGCCAGAACTGGTACTTGTTGAGATTTTGGACCAGATTATTGACTACGTGCAAGCCCAGTAACACTTTGCTTTGTAATTCATCATCTGATAGTTTGATTTATATATTAGACTGTTTTTGGTACAAGCGCTTGTACATTGTGGATAAAATATGATTATGTTCTAATTTGCTTTTGTTTTGTTGGACTTTGAATTTCCAGGAGGAAAGTACTCCATTCAAATCTTTCTTACACAGATGCTTGACTCCTTATGGTGCTTCCAAGAGTACTAACCCTCTTTGGTATGCAATACGCCGTGCATCTGCTCGAGTTATTGTTCTACCCAGCTATTCACCATTTGGTAATCACTACACTCCAACTCTCCAACTCTCCAACTCCAACTCTTTCTGTTTTCTGCTTATCTTACTTGCCTACTGCATGGTTTGTTTTTACAGTTTGTATCTTTGGGTTTTCCTCCTCGACTTATAAAAATGGGTAATCTTTTACTTCTTGTTGTATTGCTTTTCTTGGTTGAGAGTTGAGATAAAAGTATGAGATGACCTCCTATTTGATCATTAATGGTTCTTCAATTAATTTGCCACTTCTAGACACATTAAGAATATAAGTGGCTGCACAGAGGAATTATTAGTTATGCCTGCTATTTGGCATAAATTTTCCTATTTCTAGAATAAGCTTAAAGGTCGTTTACAGTTTGTCTGAAAAAAAAATTTCTCGTTCTTTAACTGTATTAGAATGAACGCCGCTGTTATAGATATCATTTGTTTATGTTTTGGCATGCATCATCTACCTTCGTACTCCCTGTTTTGGGCTGAAATATGGCTGCTATAATTGTTTCAGTGAAGTACACACCACAATGGCATTAGTTGAGGGAAGAACTGAAAAGGGTTGATAGAGAAGACACCTTGGCTAATTGTTCTTATGTATGCTCCAATTTACGACGGCAATGAAGCTCACTACATGGAGGGTGAAGCCATGCGTACTGTGTTTGAAGAATGGCTTGTCCGTCGTAAGGTTGATCTTGTCTTTGCTGGCCATGTCCATTCATATGAAAGATCAGTAAGGATTTCATCATAATCTGGTGTCAGTGAGAGAATTCATTGTGTTTGCAAGGGTATGGGAAGGTTTAAAATGGTGTTAAAATATATAAAAAACCTCCTGTAAAAAGTTTACAGTTAAATTGCTCGGTCTTTCGTTTCAAACGGAGATGTCTGGGAATAGGGACTGGGTTGTGCTGGAAGAAGTAATCTGAAGTTCATGGCAACTTGAGGCACCACGCTTCCTGTACCTCATCGTTTAAAATTGTCGAATGTACAAATCTTATATTTGTGTGAGAAGCAAAACATAAATAAGATAAAGGATAACATTAACGATTAGCTTTAAGCTTTACTTGATCCTTTATATTGCATCTGATGTTAGAGGAGATATCACTTTCTAACACTGACATAGCTTCAAGCTCGTTGTATCTATGCTTCTCGCTAAACAAAGCAATTGTTTTTACTTGCAGTATCGTATCTCGAACATCATTTATAACATAATAAGTAGGAATGTAAACGAGTTAAACCTGTTCACAAGTATTTTACGTTCGGTTAGACTCGGTTTGAACTCGTGCACATTAATTTTGTGTTCGAAAAAATACTTGGCTTGAAATGGATAGCTCGTTGAACAACGAACAAAGTTTGAGCTACAGAGTGTTAAGCTTGGCTTGGCTCTAAACTTGAGCTCCATGTGTTCAAATTCGAAAAATATACTCGGCTTGATTCGACTCATTAATACTATTGGGGTCACATATAACTTATATAATATTAGAAAAAAATTTTTGATCATCATATATAAGTTGAGTCAAGCACAAGCATTCACTCGGTTCGAAAACACAGTGAGCCGAACACAAGCCAAGCTCAAACAATATGAATTTTGGATGAGTTTGGCTCGACTCATAGTACATCAAAGTTCATTAAACACTCAAAATAAGCTCAAATATATTTGCCAAAAATCATATCAAATTCAAAAACATTTATATTCGGCTCGGCTCCTCGACACCCCTAATAACAAGTGGTGACCATTTTCCCATTCCTGACAAATCTGCTCTTGTTTGCATTACTGTTGGTGATGGAAGAAATCAGAAAGAACTTGCCGGAAGGTTGGAATCAAACATTGATTTCAACCGGGTATTATCTAGTTATTGTTTTTGACACTCTCAAATGCACTCTGACATGTTTTTTATTACTTGTACATATGTAAGGTTTACCTATCCGCAACCAGATTAATCTTCTTTTCCAGAAGCCAGATATGGTCACTCAAGGTTGGAGTTAAAGAATCGAACTCATGCATTCTATAGGTGGATAGGCAATGATGATGGAAAACCAGTTGCAACAGAATCTGTTGTGTTTCATGAACAGTATTGGTAAGTAATTTCAGAATGCTTCTTCTTTAGCAAACTCTTGAAAAAATATATGGTCTCTAGCTTTTTATCTGCACTAAATTTGTGTACTCCCACCGTAATGGCTACAAAATATTTCACTTAACTGAAAATCTGTTCTGCTTTTCATTATGTTCTTGTTTGTATTGTATGTTCACGTCTTAAGAAGGGTTGTGAAAACAACCAATTGGTGACTCATAACTTGGTCTCAACATGATTTCTATGACCAATTTATTTGTGAAAACAACCAATTGGTTATATGAATTTGTGACGCTGTGATCCCAGCTTAGCTCGATGGATTGAGGTATTGGTGTGTGATATGCCTACGGTGACTTCTTTGTGAAGTTCAAAGCAACAAGATACTTCAAAATCGTGGAAGGTGAACTGTTATTCACAAAGGAAAATCTGAGTCTGTCTAGATGAATTTAAACATTATAGTGCATTCATTCAGATGAAGAAGCATTTAATCTTCTAGTTGATCTTGTGGAATTGTTGGAGGCAAGTTCATCGATATTTTCCAGAACAATGTTTATATAATAGAACTCTAGAATAACTTAGATTATAACAGCTTTTAATTATTATCTTCATACTACAGGGCTACCAACCGTCAAAGGAAGCTGAAAAAACAAATAGTTTGTCTACGGTAGAGTAAACTGTAACGACCTAATGGGTATCAATAACCTAAAATATAATACAATAAATATCTTTCAGATTAACCAAGTTAAAAATATAAAATTCATTCTCACTTATAAACAAAATCTTGCCCATATAGGTATTAGATAAAGGACTAAATTAAAAAATCTCACAATCCACCCACCCTAGAAAATTTCGTTTTCGAAATTCCTACACTTGGCCTTTTACTAGCTTTAGCTCGCGACCTTCTTTAGCTTGTAACTAATAGCTCATACAACGTCCACAGTCCAGCCCACCATTTAGCGTTACTAACCCCAACTCGCGACCTTTTTTGACCCGTGACCAGCAACTTAGCCAACGTTCATAATCCATTCCATCATCTAACACAAAACCATAAAACTCTAATATAATTTGTAATGACCTGGCCCCCAGATTATAATAAAATATAATATTCTATATCATCTTTTCAAAAGTGGTTAACCAAATTAAATATCTATAATTTATTACCACTTAAAACGATATCTTACCCTAATAAATATTAAATATAAAATAAAATTAAAAGATTTCATATAAACTAAAGCTTCTGGGAAGCAAGTGTATGCTGCTCTTGGAATTCAATAAACAGTACTATATGTGTGGTAGCCGATCGATTGTTGGCAATACATTTCGTGTTCATTTCATGTATCAATACGATTAGATTGAAGTTCTTGCTTTTAAGTTGAGCCAACCTATAAGAGTGGTCCTCGTAATTGTGATAAATCTTGCATCCGACGAGAAATATTATCAATAAACGCAGAATGCCTTTCATCATTTATAAAATTGGCATTTACCTATTTCCATGCCACAATCGCCCAAATAATGTAGATCGTCGACTGGTTGAAAAGATCAAGGACCATGAGGTCGATTCACACTAAAATTTTGCTTCCAAGAAAGCTGGAAAGCTATCTTCCCTTATTTCAGGAGTTGCTGAGATTTCTGAAGCAAAAATCTGAAATTTGTGAAGAGGAATGAACGACAGATTGAAAGATCATATTCTTGACCTCTACCTGGCCGAAACAAAATGTTACCAAGGCAACGGTGAACTGTTTAGAATTCAAACATGATTCTATTTTTATTGGCAGCAGCAAGTCATCGATGTAAAATACGTATACAATAGGCAGTTGGAAGATTCACTATCTTAATTATCTACAAAATGTCATCGGTGTTTCATCTAATTCCTCTCGCATCAAAATAGTGAGCCGTAAAAAGAATCACGCGAAAAAACCAACACAGCATACCTAGTTACACAATGAATCTTAATCTTTACAGTAGATAACAATTACTTGAACTTCTTATCTACCTTTGTGAAAAAAAAAATTCTGCCTGAACATGGGCGGGTATATATATGGCTATATGCTACTCGTCAACTTCACACCAGTTTTTGCTTCTGTAATATATATAGAATATCACATAAAGAGGACATCACATGGAATCCAATAATTTACCTGAGTTTCCCCTAAATCATGGATCACGGTATATAGGTTGGGGGGTCCATTTTAGATGTAGGTTCAACACTCCAGACTTGGCACCATCCAAAGGAAAAGAATCCTGGTATTCACCTTCAAGTATTACTCTAGTAAGGGTCAGGAGGACTCTTCCCATGTAGTCCTGAGGAAAAAGGTTAAACACCAAGTGGTCAGAGTTTCCTGTTTGGTAAATCATAGAGCAGAAGTAAATTCTTCACAGCTTGTAAATGTCATGGCTAGTTTTGTTCATGCTGATTTGATCATTCTGCTCGTACTTGTTGAGGGTTGAGCTGCAATCTTATTGCTTCAAACTTATAAATATGATGGCTTCTTAGCAACCTACCTTGCCAAAAGTGTCGTGATCATAAACCTCCAATACGAGCATGTCATGGAGACCATCCTCCACCACAAAATCGAAAGTCTGATTCCATGCAGGATTGAGACTATCATTCACAACCTAAAATCCCAAAACCAAAAGTTATCAATTTCTAGAAGTATGAAAATCAGCATTTAAAATAATTCAGAAAAAATTACCCTCGTTTTATTTTTTGTTTCTGTTTTTCATCTGAAGCACAACAAACGGATCGGCTTTACCCATTACATCCATGGCAGGCAAGTTTTCTGCAGATAGAACGGTTATTGAAAGAACTCCTCTGATAATGACATCCTTTTTTCTGAGAGTGGATGGTCGGTCACTATCGGTAGTCTCCAATCCATCGGTGCTTTTAATAACCCTCTCCAAGGAAGTCATTGAGAAATTTGGGCTAGCAAATGGATTAACAAATTCATTCTCCATTCCAAAAGGAACATACAAAAGCTCCAAATGCACCTAAGGTCAGAAGATGGAATGTGCATAAATACTAAATGAGGTTGGACGAGACAAATGATATAAAGGAAGAAGTTCAAAAGAAACTGTCTTAAACGTATGAAAGGGTTTTACACCTTGACCAGCTACTAATGGACATATTTGCACTATCTACCCCTTAGTTGGTCAAGTAGTTCTAAGTCATTGGGACAGTCAGGCGGACAGCCTCGTACTTGGTTATAACCACTTTCTCAGAAACTTAAGCCTAGCATCTAATATGAAGTGCCAACAGACATGAAGCCAACAATATAGCTTAGGATTGCAGCTATTGTTGTGCACCTTGCATCATTCCACTAGTGCTAGAAGATGCTTCACACAAGAGAAATTGGAAACTACTAAATGTGGCTAGTAAGAGAACATAAACTATGACCAATTAAATTTTAGATTACATCGTATTTTTAGCTGGTAATCTTAAATAAGCCATAGTAGGTAGCATTGCGGGGACAAAGAATGTAGGTTCAACTTCAGGTAATACTATCCAAAGAAGCTTAGTTCATTATAACTCTTCAGCCCAATACCTCATTCACAAAGTAACATAGAATGTTAAGTGCTCATGCCATTTTACAACATCTGGTTGTTATTATAATAGAAAAATAATAACATGTTATTTTTGACACAATAAATTATTCAAGATGGCAAACTATGGTAAGACATTTTGTTATTTTGCAAAGATTTGGCTGCACAATATAAAAAAGCCAATGAGATAAATACTTACACAGGCAGCTATTCAAGCAACAATATAATTTGGAGATAATTCCAAACTCTTGGCATATGCAGAAATTTGGTTTCAGCACCCAAGATATTTCTCAGGTCATGACAATTATTTAGGTATTCCAAAGCAGAACGCGGAAAAATTCACTGTCCTGGTTGACAACCACATTGTGGACATGGTACTAAATAAAATAAAAGCTTAATTTTTCTTCCATTTCTTAGCTCATACTTGTTTGACTTGCCAGATGGAAACCTCGTTAGAAAGGTGAATGCAATGGTGTTCTTTTTAAAAAACCTTACGGAAGTAAAGGCAGTAAGATCTAGCACATCATTTGCATCATTGCAAAGCAGTAAGATTGTGGACAAATTCACTGTCCTGGTTGACAAATAAAATAAAAGCTTAATTATTTAGGTATTCCAAAGCAGAACGCGGAAAAATTCACTGTCCTGAATGACAACCACATTGTGGACATGGTACTAAATAAAATAAAAGCTTAATTTTTCTTCCATTTCTTAGCTCATACTTGTTTGACTTGCCAGATGGAAACCTCGTTAGAGAGTGAATGCAATGGTGTTCTTTTTAAAAAACCTTACGGAAGTAAAGGCAGTAAGATCTAGCACATCATTTGCATCACAGCTCATCAATGAACAATTCAAAAAAGAGCATAACAGTATTCTTAATATTTGCTTTCTCACCTGACCCCTATACTTAGTGTCTCTTTGAATCTCTAAATCTTTGACTAATTTCAACCAAAGATCCTTCACTTTCCCTGGCTGTAATTCTTTCAGTGGCACATGAGCACAACCAATAAACTCAGCAGATTGAACCCCTTCATCATCATAAATTCTCACTACCAAATGTTGAGTTTCAGCATCTTCTACAATGAACTCAAAGTGTTCATTCCATACTGGGTTCAGCTGATTACTCTGAAACAAAGCAAAAAATTATGGTAAAAAGCATACAGATAACACATTGACTGTATATTTCTCAATAATATATAAGATCCTGGCTGACATGTGAATACACTTACAATCACTTTACTAGTCTTCATTCTGTCACGTAGGGGTCGTACATATAACTTAGCAAAAGGATCAGACTTCCCAATTATATCTTTGTTTGTTAGATCCTTCGCTTGGACAAGTTTCACTTCCAATGTTCCCACAGGTTTAAGCTCCAGGTCACTACAAGAAATGAAACAACCACCACAAAAAATAATACTAAACAATACCAAAAGGGACTAGTAACAAGAAACAAAAAAACATGAGAATGATTTAATGAAATATTTGGCAGCACGAGCAGAACCAGCAGTTATAGTAGTATACCTAAAACCAGTAACAATTTAATTCTAGTAAAAAAAACAGAATATAGCAGACAAAAAGGTGCAATTTTGAAGGAGACTGACCTGTAATCGCCAGGTAAAATTGGAATGACTTTCCTCATTGGCCATGTCAAAGAATCTTCAACAGCATCTCGAATGGTTTCCTATTGAAATAAAAAAAGGAAGATACAAGCACTTTTTTCAGGACAAAGAAATTCACACCATCAAATTGTGTGATAAACAATTAGCAAAATAAGATAAACATGTCAAATCAAATGAGAAACAACAATTTCATGATGATGCACCTTTAACTCGATAATCTAATCCAGTAATCCATTGTACGAAAAATAGTATCAAGAAGATGATCACCAAAACCAAATTCATGAGGTGATTGAATAAGCAAAGATGTATGCCCATAGTTCTATCATTCTTTGAGCCTCGAAACAGTTCCAGACAAAATCATTTTAATCATGCCCTCCTAATTAGATCATTGACCAAAAAAAGCATTCATTGGATTTTCAAATTAAGGAACTGAATTCAGGTTATGAAATTAAATTGAAGAGCACTCAAAGTGGTCCATGAGGATAGAAGATATCAATTATCATGTAAATATGGTCAATGAGCAAGCCGGAGGAGGCGCTATTAGATGCATTACAATCATGGTAGAAAGAAACCTTAAACTTTTGCACACAAGAAAAGATAAAATGATGTCATTAAAATGCAATTGCAGAGTAATATATCCAATCCACTGCAAGTAAAAAATTATGAAAATTGAGAACCGAAGTTGTGCAAACCTCAATCATGCCAGATAATCCAGGGATTGCTGTTATGTCACCACCTACAACTTTCAGTGTGAATTCAAGCTTTTTCTGCAACCAAAATGAGACAAAGTAAACTGTAATGAGGCAGATAACATGTACCTTGATGATTGAACTCTATATACTAAAATAACACACCTTTTCTCTTAAAGAGAAGCAAACAGCTCCAAAACAAGGAAGCTCATCAACTAGAGGCTTAAACATCAACCGAAAAGGCCAGCGAATCCAACATTTTTCACCTATATGGAGTGTTGTGCAACATACATTATCAATAAATCATAGAGATAATCTGAGGCAGTATGAGCATTTATCAATGCAATGAATGATAAAAATTGAAAGATAGCAACTTATGAACAAGCAAGACAGAATGCATGTCACCTGGATGGGTAGAGCCACACCAAGTCTAGTTCGTACATCAAGAATAATACTTGGATTTCCATCCCACTGTAAGTCCATTTCCATAGTGATTCCATCATCAGCATCTTCAATTATGGCAACCCCTATAAGACACACATACAAATATATTCGCAGCTTAGGTATCACAAAACCCAGATATGCTACTTAAGTGAGATCCTTGACTGACCTGTAAATTGTGGAGCCACCGTTCCAAGGGTTAACTTTGAAAACTTCAGAGAGGATAGGATAAATGGTCTGTATTGTTCGAGAACTGGTTCAACAGAACTCCTGATGAGTTCGGATGCTGCCTGTTATGCAGAAATGCTCCTTAGACAAAACGGTTCAAATCAGACAACAGCATCTTCTCAAAGTAAGGGTTAATTTATTGACCCAATTATACCTCATTAACATAAGGCCATATTTTCACCAGATGTGCATTCAACCATTTCATCTGCAATCAGATATAAAAATTCCTTGGTCAGTTGAAAACTTGGAACGGATCTAAAAATTTACAAACTAAAACCTCAGTTGAAAAAACTAGTTATCACCTTTTGGCGTTGAGTAAAAAAAACCCAAGAAGGGTAAGCTTCAGCAGGTAGGATCTTCCTCGAGTCTTGCACCGTCATTCTCGCAAAGGATGCAATAAAAGTTGCCTGTATGAAGCAATGACTCTTGTAACAGTAAATCAAAATCAACACCTCGAACAAACATCCCCCATTCACTGATTTTAAAAAATAAATGCAAGCAGTCTTCCACGCATTAACCTCTGCACAACGACATGCATCAACAATAACAAACAAGTGAACTTTCTTCCCTTTGGAAACAGCCCAAAAGAAAAGAATCACACAAACAAACAACAATCAATTTTACAAAATAAGTACAAGCATTCTTCCATGCATACACTACTAACAATAGCAACTAACTACATCAATACTCCCGAACACATAATAACACACTTTCATTTTTCGCTAATCAGCTCGAAAGGTAAACAGCAACACAATTTTAATTTCAAGTTAGATTCCGTCTAGTTTCCATGAAAGAAATGTAGAATACATGAATATAAAAAGTAGTATATATATCTAATACATTCTATATAAAAATGTAGCATATGATTAATGTATTCCAGTTACAAGTTAATCATAATCACCTCCAAGCACATAATCATGATTGTTTTGTGCTCCCACCTGAACGTAATCATGATTAATTTGTACACGGAATACATAAAATCATCATTACTTTATAAATAATATGCACTCAATACAACCATTTTTAATAAGATCAACCACCGCAATCGCCGTATTTTTTAGGAATTTCGCGAGATCAAACACCATTACACCAAACAAAAACTCAATAAAAAAATATCATCCTCCAATTTCAACACGCGCCAAACAAACTGTATCAGTAAGAGCAGTCGCAGTAGTAGAAGGAGAAGCTCACAAGCTCGGACCGACGCGCCGATCGCGAATTCTCGGAGCGGACGAACAAGATGATGAGGGCCACCCCGACTGCGAGGCCGAGAACGAGCCCCATCAGAAACCCCATCGCCACGCCACTCCCCCTACTCCCTACACCGCCGGATAGCCGACAAAACCGCGCCGAGGAGATCGATCGGAGCTCCAACCTTTCCCTCCTCTCGGCGGAAACCGCAGCCGGAATCGGTTCTCCGGCGACGGCGATGGCCGGCAATTGGCCGGAGGTGGATCGGAGGTGACTTCGAAGTTGGGGTTAT